>VZTU01027820.1:0-28891 GCA_013400835.1 Zapornia atra | reverse complement strand
GCCCCCAGCCACCAGTAGCGGCTGCTTACGGAGCTGTGCAACGCGCGTCCCTTTGGGAAGGTGTGGGAGGGCTGCGGGGCCGCGGGCCTGCTCGGAAGAAGGTGCTCTGAGGCCTCTTCAGTTCGGTCACGGGAAAGAAACACCTCTAAATCCTTATCGTGATCGCGAGTTCAGTTGCGGGGGAGACGGACCGTTCCCAGGCCGCAAGGTCGACGGTACGAACGTGTCTTATCTCCGTGGTGTCGACACGCATCGTGTGAAGCGCTGCCCGATCAGCTGAGAAGACCAGGAGCTGCCGGAATTGCTCCATAGAGGGATGAGCCCAGCCTGCGGCAGCAGAACCGCAGGCGCTGCTCTGGTGGCCGGGCTGTCCTCTGAGGAAAGGCAGCAGCTTGTTCTGCGGCCATGCCCGCGCTGTAGGGTACTGGCTCTGCTCGCAGGGAGCAGCTGTGGGTTGGTGAGCAGGAGTTGTCCTCTAGGCAGGGGACAAGGCAAGGAAGGCAGAGTATGAGCAGCAGTGAGGCTCCCTTCATGAGCAAGAGCTGCCTGCAAACAGTGCAAGTGTTTCAGTCTGTCACCACCTACTTCACAGGCTGACGGCTGGTACTTCCAGATGGAGGTGTGCCACCGAGGCACTGCTAAGTTTCAGGAAGCTATGAACATCTTCATATGCATTGTGTTCGCCAGCTTCATTGGAGCAGAGAGAAAGATGGTATCATTCCTTGGGGGGTTTTTTTAGCCCCAGAAATACTACTTTTTTTCTGCATTTAAAAATGTGCCCGTGTTATGCAAAGCAAACATGACTTACATATGTGCATTATTTCGGATAATTATAGCAGACCATTTTGTTCTCAGCACATTACTCTACTTTCCAAACTGCAATCAACACAGTGCATGATGTTTTCCTCTCATTGCATGTGAAGTCTTTTGACTTGACTGCTTGCTTTCAGCTAGATGCCACAAAAGATCCGTGAAACCAGAACAGAGTTGTTGAAAGTTACGATTTCACAAACAGGGAATGGAGGACATTACAGAATACTGCAGGAAGTCAGTGGGATGACTGACCTGATCTGAGAAACGTCAGCTGTCTCCTTTTGAAACTTGAAAGGCTTTGTTGAGCTTTATAGTCAAAGGGACTTGGTTTATCTTAAAACCTTGTGTGTTCTAATATGACTGCAAGCTTGGTAGAGATACTTCTCAAATATGTTTTTACTTTTAGTGTCATAATAAAATTATTTGTAAATCCCACTTGTTCTCCTGTTGAGAATTTCATGCAGCTATCTGATGTATTTCTGGATTCAAACTGAGTATCATTAAGCTCCAGATCTCTAGACCCTGCCAGGAAGATTCTAGTTCTTGTCAAAGTTTCTATGTCATCTGTCATTAAACCTTGTGATAGTACAAGGGTTTTGCCTTTCCTCAGCAAAAGAACAATTTATTGCTTAGCAAACAAAGGTCTTGCATGGAAATCATGGGCTCTTCTGCAGCAATACTGAATCCTTGTTTTCTGCTACCAGATGGGAGACCAGACACTGAAATATGTACAATAGGAAAACAGCCATTTTTCTTTGCAGGTAATACTGCAAATACATGGAATGTACTCATGGAGAGGGGTGAAGATAAGCTGTACATTTTCAGAATCCAGCCTAAAACTCAGGTCATTGTCTAACCCCAGCTAGCAACAAAGCACCACACAGTCACTCACTCCCTGCTCCGCCCCATCATATGCCATCCTATGGCATGGTATATCCCTTTGGTCAGTTGGGGTCAGCTGTACTGGTTGTGTACCCTCCCAACATCTTGTGCACCCCCAGCCTACTTGCTGGTGAGGTGGGGTGAGGAGCAGAAAATCCTTGGCTCTGTGTAAGCACTGCTCAGCAGTAGGGAAAACATCTCCGTGTTATCAACACTGTTTCCAGCACAAATCCAAAACACTGCCCCATACCAGCTACTAGGAAGATTAACTGTATCACAGCCAAAACCAGCGCAACTCAGTTCTGTCTTTCAGTCTCCTAACATGTATTCAGAAGTAGTGAATGTAGGACAGGTACCCCAAAGGAAAATTAGTTTTGCAAGTATCTGAATTTGGTACTTTAAATTGTCTTGGTTGTAGTGTGGATACACCTGGAAGCACAGTTTTTAAGTAGGAAAACAATAAACTGAATAGGATTAACTCATCTAACTCATGATAGGATTACAGAGAAAGCCAGAAGTGGTTCTTGGGAATAGTTTCAGGTAGCCCTTTGTTCTGAGTTATGAGATTGCAGACTCTGATAGTAGAAGCAGCCTTTCACATCTAAGGTATTTGTAGATATTTACTGGTCAGTACCCCCTCTTCCTCTCTCTCTTCTGGGAGTTTAACTAGAGAAATAAACCCTCATATTTATGTGTTACCTGGCCTTTGAGCATCTTGGAGCACACATCTCTTATAAAAAGGCCCAACATTTGTTTCTGCAACTGGACAAACAGTAGTTCTGAGTCTTTGAATTTAAAGCAAAGTTACCAGAGACAGCTTGCTCCAGATCTGAGTATCTGAACTAAATCAAAAAGAGACTTGGCAACAGACCCAAGCATAGCAGTTACTGGAATATGTTACCGTTACATTTGGTTGAAGATCCTGGAAGCACTACGAAAGGCTCCCAAGAAAGACACTAAATCTGCTAGATCTTAAGTTCTCCAGGAATTTAGTTTTGACTTTACTGGAAGAGTTCCAGGATTCTGACATTTCAAAAAGTTTCAAGAGGAGTTAGGTTTTGATGTTTTCATCATTGTTTTTCTGATGATCCCTGGTTTGTTCTTTGGCGTTAAGCCCTGTCTCAAGTATGGTTTGTACATGGTACAGACATGTGCTGCACTTGTCCACTTGGCAGCCGAGTACAAAATAATTTAAAAAGTAATTAGGTATGTTTTGCCAATTATTTTGCTTTCTCTCAGGATATGACTATGCTAAAATACTCCAAAATAGAATACAGATTCCTTCCTTGTGTATATTATCTGAAGGACAATTAATAACAAAAGTGTCCCTTGAAAGAAGCACATTAAGAGTTTTTTAAAAAAACGTAGACAAACTAACAACTGCAGGAATTTTGGAGTTAATTTGAAGCTGCTTTTAGTTCATTGGTGAAAGCTGGTACGAGCAGATCATACAAAGTGGATGCTCAGAACCACAGGTGCTACGGTCAGATCAGTGAGTAGAAATTTCTTGACCTTCTTACATCACTGAGTAGAAATTTCAAATCCAGAAAAAAGGAGGAGACAGCCCACTAAGCCACCAGAGATGGGGGATTTGCCTGCTCTGCCTGGGGACAGCTTCTCCTCTGGGAGACAAACCTCTGGCACTCTTGCTTCCTTTTGGGCTGTTAGTGCTTGCTGTGTTAGAGTCAGAGGTGTACACTGTTTCCTTACAGACCAGAGGTAGCTGCTCTTCTGGACCTAATGGAAGCTGCTGTTCTGCTTGTATGGCTTCCTCTGACTATGTCTGTCTCCAGGGAGCTCGCTTGCAGTTTCAAAGGCTGAACACTTCCATGAGCTGGAGGCTGTTGCCCAAGGATGGGAATGTGGTGGAAAGCACGTCCTGCTTATATATCAATAGTAAATTTCCCTACTCAAGCTTAGGTCGCATAGGATGGCAGTTTGTCTTCTGCTTCATTTAAGGTGAGCACTGGAACCTCCACTGAGGTAGGAAGTGTATTGATAGCCAGCTTGTGCCTGTTCCAGCTAGATCTCAGCCACACGTAAGTCTCTAAAATACTTCTACCAGGTTTGGGCTTTGGGTTTTTTTGGTTGGTTGGTTGGTTTTGGTGAGAATATCCTCATTTTCCACAGGCTGCTTCATTACTATACCCTGCTGGTATCTTGATGTCTTATGGTCCAACCAGGCACCTTGTTGATCCTCGTGGTTCTTTCATGGAAACTGCTGCCACAGCAGCCGCAACTTCCATTGCTGTGTGAGGAGATGATGCAGCTGCAGGTAGGATGGTCTTTGTGTAGCTTTAACTAGAACTGCTGCTGCATCACAAGAATCCACTGGACCAACAATGTGCTGGCATTGTTTGGCTTCTATTTACTGAGGCACTCTGAATTAAACTATGCTTTTTTTTTAATCTTGTCTTCCCTCACAGTTTTACTCAGTTGCTTCCTGCCAGATCCAGAATCAAGGAATAGCAAAACAACTCTTTCTCCAAACCAAACACCAATGCCCTACAAGACAGTTTGAAAAAAAGTTTCTACTATCTAGAGGTTTCCTCTTTTTTCTTTTTTTTTTTGTTTTTAATAATTTTAAATTCTTGTAATTAAAAATACTGTTTCCCACAGAGCATACCTCTAGCTTTCCCTCATCAGGCACCTGTATGTAGACTGTAGAGTGTTACCAGCTGCTCTGCCACATCCTTGAAAAGTCCAAAGTACTCTTCAGTGAAGTAAACATTGGTTTGGAAGGGCTGCAGACAGGTAGAGAAATGCCAGATGTTGGGACAAGCAGAAGTGCATTAGCTTCAGGTAATTAGGATGTACTTTGCTAGTGCAGTAACAATACTCATTTATTACCATTTCAAGGCAGAGGAACTGTGCCTATGAACTTTACCCCATGAGTGGGTAGTTCCCTCCTGGGGAACAGATCAAACTTTACTTCTTGGCTAGTGAAAGTTTGAGCCTATGGGACACTGAACTCATTCCAAGAACTTCAAGAAAAGCTTTGAACAGACTTGATCAAAAGTTGAATGTTTCAATGACTATGGGAAGTTTTAAGAATAGCATCATTTTTAATGCAAAAGGTAGTTACTGTTTCCTTAACTGGAAACACCTTTTACCTTTGGAAAGTGGATTTAAGTGCATCTTTTGTTTGCTATCTGAAATGAGGAACTGTTTTCCAATACTGTGTCATATGCCAGGACAGCAAAAATGGTGGTACGGGGTAGCTAGAAGGTAAAATTAGCCTTTATCTAATAAGCTAGAAACCAGGGCAAGTCTTCATGTTAGAAAAGTAAATGGATTTACAGGAGCACGTGTGTCATGGCAGTATGACCTCCTCAGCCAAAGGTGAGGGCGTTATCTATCATCTGTCCTGTTTGTGTGCAACAAGAACTTCAAAACTGGCACAATGTCTGTGTCACTAGTGATTTTTATGATCTACAGCATTCTTTAGTCAAATAAATGAGATCATTAACTTAAAGGAACCTCAGAGAAAATGGAAAGCTTTAAATGTTGTATTTACATGGACCAGCAGATTAGGAAGTAAAAGAGATGAGAGAAAATGGAAAGAAGAACTGCCTCTTGGCCAAAGAAGAGCAAGCTTCTCCATGAAGCTGCTGTCAGGAACAGCATTTAGTCCTGGAGAGAGGATTGATATTAAGACACAGGTCATTTGTTCCCTCGGATAATGGTAGCAAACTGAATTGTAGCTAACAGCATAAGAACACTTTTCTAGTTACATCTTATTTTTACTTAATTGTTAAACATAGTTTCTGCTTCGAGTGTGAAGATGGGTGACCCTGGGGGTCACTGCTTGTCACCGGCCTCCACCTGGACATAGACCCATTGATCACCACCCTTTGTCTGCCTCCTTTCAACCAGGAGAGAAAAAAAAAAGAAAAAAAAAGAAAAAAGAAAAAAAAGAAAAGAAGCTAGCTCCTAAGTGGTCCCAGTAAAATTGATACCATTGACTTACCGGTTAAAATAACCTTCTAGGTAAAGTCTTGGAGTTTTTCCTGTGATATAAAAGAATGGTGGATTTAAAGAATAGCAAGCAGGGCCACATCAGAAATAAATACAGGAGAGATGTGGTAGAGGAGTACCCCCTAGCACACCACTTTTGTTGTGGTGGTTTTGGTTTGTTTGTGGGGTTTATTTCCCCTTAAAAATACAAATGATACACAAGGAGAAGACTTCAGTGAACCAGTGAAGAAATTAATCTGCCTGTCACTTACTGATTGTGACTAACAATGTCACTTAAACCGTACTTAATCCGAGTTTAAAATTGAAGAGGAGCTGCCTTTGGAAAGAATGGATTCCCTTAATGGTACCTCTTTTGTGATTCACAGCTGCTTCTCTGACAGTGTGAGAACACCTAGGTATTTACAGAGATTGAGAGGGATTATGTGCTCCGGGTGGTGTGGTGTGGTGTGTGTGGGGTTGTGTGTGTATGTTGTCCCTCACTTTTTTCCTCGTTTGCACTGTTTCTTCACAGATCCTTGTGGTGTGGGATGCTGATGAAAAGCCTATTGCATCAAGCCAGCACCCCTGGGGGCAGCCCGGGATTAACCAGCAGCTCTGAAACTTTGGAGTCAGGTCATTGTTTTATCTCTATCTTCTTGTCTGCCGGGTTTATTCTTCCAATAGTAATTAAAACCACACAAGAATAGATGAGGACTCGCCATTTCAAGCAGCTACCCCACCCACCTGTAACACGAGTGAGAAAGATCATCTGTGTAGGGAATCACAGAATCACAGAATGGTCGGGGTTGGAAGGGACCTTGAAAGATCATCTAGTCCAACCCCCCTGCCAGAGCAGGATCACTTAGATTAGGTCACACAAGAACATGTCCAGGTGGGTTTTGAATGTCTCCAGAGAAGGAGGCTCCACAACCTCTCTGGGCAGCCTGTCCCAGTGCTCTGTCACCCTCACATGGAAAAAATTTTTCCTTATGTTCACATGGAACTTCCTATGCTCCAGCTTCTACGTGTTGCCCCTTGTCCTATGGCTGGCTAACACTGAGAAGAGCCTGGCTCCATCCTCCTGACACTCACCCTTTACATATTTATAGATGTTGATGAGATCACCCCACAGTCTCCTCCAGGCTAAAGAGACCCAGATCCCTCAGCCTCTCCTCATAAGGAAGGTGTTCCACTTCCTTAATCATCTTGGTGGTCCTGCACTGGACTCTTTGAAGGAGTTCTATGTCCTTCTTGAACTGAGGGGCCCAGAACTGGACACAATATTCCAGGTGTGGTCTCACCAGGGCAGAGTAGAGGGGGAGAAGGACCTCTCTTGGCCTACTCACCTCACCCCTTCTAATACATTCCAGGCCCTGCTTGGCCACGAGGGCACATTGCTGGCTCATGGTCATCCTGCTGTCCACCAGGACCCCCAGGTCCCTCTCACCTATGCTGCTCGAATGGCAATCTCTACACTAAAAGCAGTAGTGATACTGTTTAAAAGGCAAGAGGGTCTGGAAGTAATTCTCAGCAATACAGAAATTAAGATTTGCTCTTGCTGAGAGTTTCTCTTGTGAGTGCTGACTGAGGACAAGCTAAACACTCATTGCCCACGAAAACAGCCTGTCAGACCACAGGCAAGACTAGCCTTGGTCTCTCAACATCATTATTTTCTGTTTTTTCAGTGAAAATACAACTATTTTAACAATTATCAGAAACTTATTTAAGGTATTACTCTGATATATTAAAAATTAGTATAGTTTCTATTCAGGAAACAACTGCCAAGCAATGTTCACCCTCCCAAAAGGAAGAATTACATATAATACATTTGTCAATTGCTAAGCAACCTTCAAAGAATCACACAGACACACAATGTAGTATTTGGCTGTGGCCTTGGAGAAATTTTATTTATTTTTTTTTCTCTAGTTTCTCCTTCAGCTTTCAGACTGATTTTACAAAAAAATCCCATTTCCTAACTATTTTCTTTCAATACCTGTCAGCACTTTGGAAACCACTTTTACTCATACAAAGTTCTCCATCTAAGTAAGTGCACATTATCACAGACAGCTGAGGGTGATTGCATAAATAAATTACTATGTTTTTAACATCCATACAAGCTTATGATCAGAACAGTCAGAAGCATACTTTGCATGTGCAGTTCAGCATTTTCATACTTCCATGATTTTATTTCCAAGCCAAATTGCCTTCAAAAAGCAAAGCACATATTCATCACTGAGAATTAACTACATACCGAGCTTGCAGATTCAACACAAAGCTGCTTTTGAGTTGCCACAGCATTAAAAATAGCATCTGAAAAATTACTTATGAAAAACTATTTGTCATACATGAATAATTTAAATAGACAAATGGAATTTTATTTAACTCTGTTTTCTTACCACCTCAAGTGGTATTTTGAGGCAATGTATGAAATACAAAGATTTTTGATAATATTGTGTAGAATAGCAACTACTGCAGAGGTGATTTTAAGAAGAGAATTTGGCATCTATCATTGAATTTAAACTAACCGTGGCTCTCTAGTTAATCAAGTTTTATATACAAAGGCTCCATAATTAAGAATGTTGTAGATATTTGCTAAGTGGTTTGTAAGGAAAGGATCAAAGGAAATTGGTTGAAGGCACATCTGTAAACTAAAAGGAAAGGATCAAAGGGGATTGCTTGAAGGAACATCTGTAAACTTACTGTCCTGGAACACTAAGGCCTTGAATGAACATCTAATTGAGATGTCTACACACACAGAGCCGATTTGGCAGAGAAGACTGAAGTCCAGGTGTCCCTGACCGAACTGTCTTCATTATAATACTGAAAATCACACCCACCGGTCAAGAAGACCCTCGCCCAGGTGAGGACACTTCCTCCATGCAGGCACAGTGACTGAAGAAGATGGCACAGCCAATATTATAACTACAGATAAATTTCTAGCCCATCATTGTAACTGGGAGTATACTACCTTGTAGCATTTGTGTATAAATATAATGAGGAAACTAGCATTGGGTGTGCTTGATTTGTGGAACAAAAGGCATCATCTCCTGGGTGTCTGTGAGGATTGGCTTGTTGCACACCGGTAATGGATCTGCTTTTTGGAGAAGTGGATGCTACGGGTCAGAAGTGTTCACGAAAACAAGCTACCTTTTCTGTGTGACATCTGTTTCACATGTCACTTTCCCACCCTGAAAAGAATCTCCCCTCACAGTGATAAATGATCCTACAGTCAGACTTAACTTACGGTCAGCACCTACCTTGAATACCTCCTCACTGTTTTATTATCCTTAGGGACATGGTTTAGCATAGGACAGGAATGGCTGGACTCGATGATCTTAAAGGTCTTTCCCAACCTTGTGATTCTGTGACTCTGTGATTCTCAGTGTTGTACTGATTTCTAGTCCTCAGCACATTTTACAAATCTGACCAAATCTTGCCTAGAACGTCTGTGAAGCAGAACAAAGCAAGTAATGCTCAGAGGTGGGGGTGAGGGGAGGAAGGAATCTGCAGAAACCAGGGGTACTTTGGCAGTCACGTTAGCAGGTAGATGGGAAGGGAAAACACTCAGCAGGGAAGGAGAACATGCAGAAATGAAAAATAGACACAGCGATAGTATGTTTGGGACTAACTAGCTAAACTATGGGAAGTCTTGTAAAGCTTGTCTCAAAAATTACTTTGCTGTGACCTCAAAATAACTCTTCTGCCATTAAATGGTGGGGAAAGCTACCATTGTTTTATCTAAATAAGTAACTTCCCAGTTTGTTCAGTGATGACTAAGTTCAACACATGTGGCATCACGAACAAGTCAGACAAATCTAAGTCTGAACTTGTAGAATACTGATATTCTGATAACCATCAGTACTGGGAACATTCCAGGTGGTTTAAGTTTTGGCTTATCAGTTTTTGTAATTTATTTTTTCCAAAGTTTTCTTAGACACAGCTGTCATACATGGATTGATACTAGAGATACATTTACTTCATGTGATGTGAATTAATTCATTGGCTCTGCAAAGGAAGACCCTGTGTTTTCTCATCTGGTGGCTACCCATATAACAGCCTCACCCACTAATGTGAGGCAAGAAAAGGACTGCCAGTAGCTTTAGAGTAGAAGGGCATAATGATCCCATCATGCTTAAGGAGGACAAAATAATCAAAGAAAATTATAGCTGTTATACAATGTAACTGTTAGAATTGAAGCTTTGTTCCCTTCTACATGACATAAACCACCTCAACATTATTATATGTATTCTTAAAAAATGTTATTGTAACTTACAGAATTCTGCCTTGTTGTGTGTGGTTTTTCACAGAACTGACCACGTGGAAGTTGCTCACAGTGATCAAGGAACAGATGGTGGAGTCTGAGGCTCATCACTCTTCCCTAGTTAAGGGCCAGCTTAAAGTGTGGTTTGAGGACTCCAAAAAAGCAATGCAATTCCTAGGTGCATGGAAGTGTGATGCAGAGACAACAGCATAGGAAATATCCCACTTTTCAGACAGATTCAGCTGTATCTTGTAGCATATTTGCTGTCAAAATAACTCAAGTCCCAGGCTCTTAAAGATCTACTTGTAAAAACATTTTAGAGACCATTACTTATTTGACTGCATTCATTATGTTAAACCCTCTCAAAGAATTACTAAGAATAATATAACATGGAACAATGAAGCACAATACAACATATAAGTATGAATTGACACTTATGTTGTCTTTTTGAATGAAGAATATAAATATTATATATGTCTTCTCAAAAGGCACATCTCTTATTAATGATAGCTTTTTACTTTTTAAATCTATAAATAGAGGCTAGTATCAATCACCAATTAAGCAAGACCTATAAGGAATGTAGGAACTGTCCTTTGCCCAGAGATGTGAAACACGTGCTTCACTTGTTGCTAATGAAAAATGTAAGCTCTACAAAGTCAAAAGTAAGCTTTTGGAGTGTGGTGTCTAAATGTGATTACAGGGGGAAAAAAAAATGTTGCAAATTCTGCAAGCAGTCTTGAATAACTGGGCTCCATCGATCTTTCCGGGATGCAGCAAGGGTAAAGAATGAATGGGAAGTATTAGCTTCCATGACATGATCTTTTACAAGCTCAGCCAGATATAACAACACTGCAGTTATACAAACTGTAATATATACATTTCTGATGACATATACCTAATTTAAAAGAATAGCATAATAGAGTATCCATAAGGTATATGTTAAATAAGCTGAGAATGACAAATGATGAAAAGTAGTCATCAGTCACCATCAGTCATCATCAATAGGATGTTTTTGGGGTTTACCTTAATAGGGCCCTGGAAGGATGGAAGAGCCAACACAGCCCTTGATGATCCAGAGACTGATGTAAACCAGCACTAATAAAAGGCTTCAGAAAACAGGCTAGTAATTAGTGAGGATAAGATAGTAACACAGGGCGATCTGCATAAGCTGGAAAAACTGAGCCCATTTGAAGAAAACATATTTTTTGTAGAGCTGAAGGTAGGCTTGTCTCTGTAGAAGGGTAGACTGCATCCTGGAAAACACCAGTTCTGGAGAAACCCGAGATGTCACGTCACAGTTGAGAAACAATGTAATGCAAGCTCCCCCTGTGACAATATGGCAGAGGGTGAATGCAGTCTTTGAGCACACGTGAATAGTGAGCAGCAATATGGAGGAGCACATTCCAGGGCTACATACAGGGTGAAATTATGGCCAGTGCTTCATGACCATGCTTTCTATGTAAAAATCTGTTGACAAACTGCTTGACAGTTTTCCAGCCTGGAAAATACCCTTACAAGGGGATGCTGTCTTCAGTACAGACAGAGGTGACCTGCCTGCAGTTTATGCATACTTAACGAAACCCTCACCAAAATGAAGAATGCTATGCTTTAATGACTAACAACAAAGATGAACATTGGATGAATCAAATATTAGAAAACAAGGCCAAACAAGCTGAATTTAGAATTAAGGTACAATTTCTAAATGAGAAAATGTGATTAAACCATTTGAATAAATTGCAGAGTAAATCTATGGATTTTCATTACCCACTTTCAAATTCAGAGTCTTAAGAATTTTTTTTTCAAATATTTTTATGGAAATCCAACTTACTGGATTCAACACAAAGATTAGCAGATGAAATCTACCACCTTGCAATATGTAGGGTCAGATGACATTATCAAGCAGCAAATCAAAGAGTTGATTTCAATGCTTACTGGTGACACTTTCATGTGATTACCTGTTTAATCAGTGATCATACGAACAGGTGAAATTGGGAGGAAGTCTGGGAATGAAACTCAAAAAATAGTGACTGGAAATTACTTCTGCACAAAATACAGTGAAGAATTTGCTTAAAGAGTAAACTGATGGGCAAAAGCAGATGGGATCCTCAATTTATGTATAGCTCCTATCTAGTCAAGGTACATGTAGCAACACCTATACATGTAATTGTTTATTTTGTATCTTACTAGCTAATGGTCAAGTTCCTTACTAAACCTTAGACAACTTTCTTATGAAGATCAATAAGCTATCTCCAAGCTGAGGGAACCAACTAAACCTAAATGCCTGCTGCAGCCCAGAGAGTTGGAACATGACATGACTTTTCCTTCACAGTGAACTTGCCACCTCCAGTTTAGGCTTAATTACCTCGCTCCAGCTGTTACTGTGCATAGAAGTTATATGCTGGTTTCAAGAATTAATCTAAGCAGGTTGCTGCCATGCTGGATCAGTTCAGATGCTGGCCAAAGCGGATGCTATCCCGGAACTCACTTGCAGCAGACGGAATAAACGTTTTCCCCTGAAGTGTAATTCACTTAGATGTTACTGTAAAAAGTGTTCAGGTACGACCAGGCTTAATTAATGGTCATCTTTATCTATTGGGAATGGGGTCAGCGCCCTACTAAAAGCAGTTACGCGCTGTTCCGGGTTTGGCTTTCTCTACCTGTCACTATTAATGATATGATCGCTAGCACAGAACCTTCCCTGTATCCTATTTTTCAGAATCAGATGCTTATTCAGAGTATAAGAGGTAACTGTTTTTCCCATACTCTTTCTGTCAAATTCTACTGATGCAGCTATTTCTTTCTTCCTTAGTCTCTCTGTCACTACATTATCTGAACTGCTACTGTTATCTATTTTATATTCACTTACTCCCAGCCCACTAAATGTACTTGTTTCCTTGCCTCTGCACATGCATTCTTCACTACCTGCATGATCTGTATAGGTCACTGATGTTTTTCTCCACATCCACCTTCATTCCCAGCTGTCCTCTTTAGATAGAGTACCTTGACTCCTCAAATTCCCACAGTTCAGGGAAACATGGAAATCATCAGGAGTAGAAGTTTGTTAGACCAGCCTAGAAATTCTCTCTTAACTTCCCTTTCTGTATCATCTACAGCAACTTCTATTTATACCTCTGTTTTTTGAATTGATCTCAGATTAAAGAACAGAAGATGTTCCTACATTTCTGAGGTAAAATAAACACCACTATTTCAGCACTTTTTCAGTACCTACTTGTATGTTCCATCAACAAAACTCTAAATGCTAGGACAATCTGTAATGTATCTTTTATTTCACTGCTGCTCAAGGCTAAGCCCCGCAGTCCCCTGGTTTTTATGTCTTGAAAGACAAAAATTTTATTACCAGTCAATAATGTGCACTGTGCTAAAAACCACATCACTTAACATATCAAATACGACCTTGTGGCTGTAGTTAATTGATGCTGTTTTCAAAAACTTCTTCACTGGACACAAAGAAAGAATTTTAAATTAGTCCATAGCTGTGATGCTATCATACTTATTTCAGAAGATTTAAACAACACGTAAAATGGTCTGCAATGGATTGGGATGCTCTTCAGCTCTCCTGCAGGTTTAGCACCAGTAAAGGGAGGAGTAATTTGATGCATTTAACAACTCCTACAAAGCCACCAACATAACTTTTTGAAGCTTTGCACCAAGACTCATGATTGCATTCCCAATCAGGTTCCAAGTGAATTAAACTGGGTGAAAAAGAAAAATGCCTTTTACAAGTGAAAGGTGGAAAGCTGTTTTCTGATGCTTCCAGTGAAAATAATACTCCTTTCACACCTCTTTTGAATCAGTGTAAAGTTGTCTCTGCCCCTGCTGAAAGGGTCTATTATTGTTGCTAGTAAGATGGACCAGTTTTCTAGATGAATATACACGCAAGTGCAAGCAACCACCATTATCAATGTGCTTCTAGATACCTGAATGATGATACCCACAGTTTTTGTGTAAAGCAGTAAAAACACTGACATGCTATATGGCAAAAAGGTGGATATGTTCCACATACACCTGGCCTCCTTTTTTTCAGTATCACACTACTATAAATCAGCACCAAGGCCATTGGCTGGCCTTTGATTTCTGACCTGACATTTAACGACCAGTCACAAATCTGCCCTCTTCCACAACAAAATGAATATACACTATTTCAGCATCTGCAGTATGAAGCAACACAGCCCAACAAGACACTCAACTGTAGATTCAATTAAGTTTTAATCAAACCAGAGACAGTAGAGAACAGTGTTCTGAGTTCCCCCCCCAAAAGATAAAAAAATACTTTGTAAGTATTTTACAAATTGTCTATTTTCCTTTTACAAATAATATTTTAAAAATTTTGCTACAAAACATATAATACATTTCTATGTTACGACTGTTGTCTTGTTTCAGAATTATATATTACCTGAACTGTTCTCCTTAGAAAACAGGAGAGTATAAGAAATCCAAAACTATAATAAATATATTGCTAACTTGGGTGGTAAATGTTGGAAAAAATATTTAAAACATCCAGTTCTTTTTTCCTTTAGACTGCTAAACTAAATGGATTACTCACATGAATTATATTAACATGACTAGATGTTTTGAGTGTCAGACCTCAAAGCAAGATTGAACAGTGAAGTCAGTCAAATTTCCATGCTCTGAAAAAGATGGCACTGTCATGATTTGCTACCAAACTAGGAAACAAAAAAAATCCACTTTGGAGCTTGGCATTTTGGGTTGATTAACCCTCACCTTCAGAATTAATGGTAAGAGAGAAAACAATCCATATAGACAAAAATAAAGGATGAAGTTATCAACTACTAAGATTTATCCAGAAAAGGACAGTGCTCAGAATACAGTATTTTACCCCTGACAGATAATATGTGGAAGTATTTATGTATTATTTGATACCTTAGTACTGGGTTTTGGTTGTCAATGTCAACCTCTCTACCTGCCACATTCCATCTCTTGCTGAAGTAGATTTGTCTCAGCTGTTTAACAAATCATTCTCCTCCAGAGGCTGGAAGTTACTTCCAGTAACTTGTGTTGGGAAATCTGGGGAACATCTGAGGAATACTTTGACTTGTGGACAATTGGAATTACTACTAAAAAATACCTGGGAAACTTTGAATGAGGAACAGATATTGGTGCAACAGTAAAAGTACCAATAAAGCTTTAATGAAAAAAAAAAAAAACAAACCCAAAACAACCACCCCAAACAAAAAAACGTGATGGACATTTTGCAATCTCACTGTACTATGCTGTTCCTCAGCTGGGTCAACCTGCTTGATAGTCTAAAGGCCTGCAAGGAAGGAGATACCCAGAATACACAGGAGAAACCAAGACCCACATCTTACAGCCACACATACACAGTAACTGACCCAGTTCATTTTGTGGCACTGATTTAAACAGGGACTCTGTTCTCCTTGGCCCACTTTTTCATGATGCGGACAATGTATTCTACTTGAGAGTTGGCAGTGCTCTTCAGGAGATGCAGCACTTCCCGCAGGGTGTCCCTGCAGCGGCGAAAAGCAAAAAATGAAAGAAGGGTGAGACCCAACTGATACAGTAAGCCACTACCCACATCCAAACTGTTCTGCTAACATGGCTCCTACCCAGCAAGGTCCATTCACCTGTGGAACAGGAATAGGTAGAAATGCTCAGTAGGTTAGATCCCAGGGGAAAAAGAGTTTTGGATACAGTTGCAACAAGGAGAAAGATTAAAAGTAAAAAAACCTCACCAAAATGTAATTTATTTGGAGTTTAGCCTGAGCCTGAGTGTTTTTATATATAAATCATTACTCTTGCAAAGTAGTTCCCCAGTAGATGACAAACTTTTGTCTTTAATGCTGGTCTTCATTACAGCAACATTGAGCTTAATGCTGCCAAAGCACCTTACACATAAATACAAATAACATGGAAATGAACATTACCAATAGGTTAAACCAGTACGAAGCTGCAGTTTGCCAGCTGCAGTTTGCCAGCTACTTTACAGCAAGAACTTGTATGCATATTGAAAAACAGGCAAGCTACATGTATATTACTGCCTCTACTGTAGTAACTGCTAAAAGGACACTTGAAGGGTGTAGCAGTTAATAAGATTATTCCAGCAGAGAAGGGAATACAAGGAAGGTGTAGGAGCCAAGATACACACCTAGCAGTTGTATAAGAAACAGCAACTTTGGTCAGGGGAGAATGGCTGTATGGCATCCCAGCAGAATATTCCTGAGGGAACAGTTCTTAAATACAGCCTCACTACTTTGATTCTCCCCTCCAGTGAAATGGGCTGAAAGCAAAATTATCAGTAACACAGATAATTTCCTTTAAGCTTTCATCAAGTGAGTCTGCTTGTCTGACTTGGATGGTGCCTTTAGAAGGCAAATTTAAGTGAAAGCACAGTTTCATCCATTCATTGTTAGAGAAATTGTGTTCTTTCTACGGTGCTGAGTGTTTCCTTAGTTCTGTTCTATGAACCTTAAAATGGCATGGCACAGTTTTCCATTCTTAAGCCATCCACACAAAATGAGATTCTTTTCCCCCAGTTGCAACCCAAACTATTCTATGATTCATGAACATTCTACATTTATATCTTAGCTCTCTTTCTAGTATAATGACTGATACATTTTGTATTCCTATGATTCCTAGCACTTGATGATAACTTATTCTCTACCATATATTATTTAATTGTTGGTGTGGAAGATAGACTTCACAGTGAACATTGCATATGGAATCACTGGCCTAAGTGTCTATTCTCTGAAAGGTCAATAAAGAATTGGAAGAGGATATGTAGTCCTAAAGCTAAGAATGTGCTTCTAGTATATCTGGAAATAGGAAAAAGCAAAATAGGTTCAGATACAACACAGAATACTTACTTTGCTTCTCGGCCAGCTAAGATCATTTGAAAGACACCCACACAAGCACCTCTCTTGCCTTCCCAGTGTTCAGGATTACTGTCCAGTCTCTCCAGAACATCAAATGCTTTGGCTGAATAGTAAAACTGACGCATCTGCACAGAAAGTGAAACATTCTTGACTGTATGACTGTCTTTCAGAAGGGGACTAAAAATTTTTGAGCTCAGTTTTCTAAAATCATCAGCAAGTCATAGAAGCAATGTGCACTTCCCTGTTTTCCTGCAGGCAACAAGTGACACAGAACAGGCACATTTCAGTTCTATATAGGGAAACAGGTGGTATTAAAACATTACTGGTCTATCTCTTTGAACGTATTATAGACAAACTGCACTGTGAACTTTATTAGTTGGCAACAGTCAGCACTGTTGTTCTGATCACACATAGATAATACTAAAGAACTTTTCTTTTATGAGGTCCCCTATCTAGTGTTGCACCAACTACACCAAAGTCCTTGAAAGAATATCAACTTCAAACTATCAAAACATTTGAAAATGTTGAAATTTGAAAACTTTTCCTTACCTAGAGATCATCACAGAGACATATTTGGATGCCTTTTGGATTTAATAAGGTACAAAATAAGGTTCCCTGACTCTCTAATTGAAATTTTTCCTGAACATAGGAAAATCCATTTTGTACCCTATTTGTTCTGCCTCAGGTTCTCTAAACAGAAAGTTGTTTGGCAACAGTCAGTGCAAAAGCTGTGACCACAGTAACTGTGGCTTTTAAACTCAACATAATTCGTGTGGACTATATCTATGACTGAGTGTTCTTTCCTTGGGCAAGTCTGAATAGCAATGTTGTTTGTGGCCAGCATCTTCCCATGAGAGAGCTCAGAACGCACACTGAGCACAAACTCTGTATCTGCTGGGAAAAAGGGACAGGCTGTAGGAGTTATGTTTGAAAACTTTGGCCAGAGAAATACAGGTACTACAGCATAATTCCCTTTTCTTCACATAAATGGTGATTTTAACCACAGGCGACTGGCAAGCACTGAAATGGATAGGAATAAAGTTAGTGAATATACACAGTGCCAGAAATGTCAGCTAAAAAGAAAAAAATGAATACTGATCTCTCTAAAGTGGTATCTGACCTAGTTCCATTAAGCAGATGCTGGTTTAATGTCCTCCTTCTATCTGACATAAAAGCAAGAAATGCTTCACCCTAAGTCATGTGCTGTTCTCTGCAGGGATAAGATGGGTTATTGCATGAAAAGCAGCAAGAAACTAGCCTGAAGTCCTGCATCTCAGCTTCCTCACTGAACAACTATCAGCATAAAAACAGTGATCAAGCTACACCTCATCTCGGGACGCTGTTAACTTTCTCCATCCATGCTCATTTAGCATTCTGTTGAGTGAAGCCTAGTGCAAATGCCTTCTTAAGTTGCAGATATAGTACTGTCTGTGGACCTCCAAAATAATAGGTTTCAGAAACAACTGGAAAATGCTATGTAAACTCAAATAACATGGCCTTGCCATTTAGCAGAAGAGCTACTAACAGTGGTAGCATAGATAGACAAGTTATAACACTACAGTAATAATTTTTGAAATTAAATTGCTTGGGCTTTGGAGCAGTCATTTATGGCCATATGCAGACATGTAATTAGGTTGAAAAATTTAGTCCTGTAAGTCCAGTTTTCAAGAACTCCAGATAAATTCAAAGTGTGGAGCTGCTTCTCCTCTAGAGTACAGTAAGGTTTTGAAAAGAATTTAGGCAAAGTAATCAATTGATTCAGGTGAGACTTAAAATGGTTTAGAGAAAGATTTTACATAAGGTCTGATTGTCAATTTGCTTTCACAAATTGCAGCTACAGGAACGGCCAGAGGCAGAGCCACTTGCTTGAGCAACATGACTTTTAGAGGGAGATGGCGAATTGAATACTTGAAAGATGTGCAGGAGAGAATTCCCTCAGTTTTAGAAGAATGCTTTTGAGATCACAGGGTAGATTTTCTGACTTTGTTAGGTGTTTTTTTAGGATTTTGAGAAAAAAAAAAGAAGCATGTTACAGATAGTATGTGGATATTGTGGCTCTTTGGAGAGCTTGGCTGAACTGAGTCCATTAGAACAGAGCTTACCATCTTTCCTCTATGATGCCAAGTTTGGTCACTGTATCTCTAATAAGCATATGATAATAGCTGCTAGCTCTTGTGTATTCACTTCCATTTGGCTCCTCTGAACCAGCTCCACCAGCTTTACACCTTTGTTCAGCTCTTCTCACGTCTACCTTCTTAAAACACTGAACTACTATATTACACAATTACAAAATTACAAGCTGTCTCTATATTTTAATATAATTTAAATTAAATCTAACCCGGAACTTCAGTCCACCTCATGGCTCTGTCCAATGCATTCTGAAAACTGGGTGGCCTGTGTCTTACCATGATTGTTTTCCAAAGTACTTTCTTTTCTTCTATCACTTGTTACTCCTCTAGGTCCCAACACAGTGCAGTCATCCTTGTAGATGACAGAGAGGATACAGTGTCCTATTGTTGCCTATGAAATCTTGCACAGCAGTACTCTGCATAGGAACATCAATTTTTCTTTCTCCTATAGTGCCATTTACAATCCTGTGAAACTACTTTATATGCCTCTACATCCATCCTGTGGATTAAGCTCTCATGGGGTTTTTTTTGTTTCTTTGCAGAACAGCAAGAAAAATTGAATCAGAGCTAAGTCTCGCTGCGTACAGGCACACCACCTGAAGAATTAGACGTTAGCAATTCAGGCCTAATTGTAATCAACTTCCCAAGATCTCTTCCCTATTAATGTAGCTTTGTGTAAACTAGCATTTGGAGGTGTGCCAGCACTGTAATAGCAAAGAGCTAATACTAAATACAATCTAGAAGCTTAGTACAAGTAAGGTAGCGTATATTGTTATCTGGTTCTAAAATGCCCAAAGCATCCCTAATAAAGTGGTCGTTGTCTTGTCTAGTTGGACTTTTAAAAATGATAGACAGGCTTAGTCTAACCTTATTTCATGAAAAGTCCCCTCTAGAGAGGGTTCAAAAGAAGAACTATGATGTGTTAGCAGGGATCCTCACTGTAGGCAGTTAAGCTCATTATTTTTTTTGAATAATTTTATTCCTAATGACTACACATCTTGTCTCTGCCACCCTTGGGCAGGTAGAGCAGTAGTTGTGGGAATTCTCTTTCCATTTCCTCATGATTAACAAAGGAGTATCTCCCATTGCCACTACAAACTTTAAGGTAAAAAATAACACTGTTCCAGGATGAGGCTCCTTGCTGAATCTATGCTAAATTTTTTTTTCTTAAAAGTTTCTTATTTCTGCCAACAATGAATCCCTAGTAGAAGAAACTGTTGTCATTGATACCTCAAGCACACAGTAATTTACCAAAGTTTTAATCAGTGGGGTTGTCTACCAAAACACTGACTAGTCCTTACCAACTCATCCACACTATTAGATATCCCACTGTTATAAAAGAAAGTTGACTAGTTATGACAGTGATGGAAAGTACTCAAAAAATGGCTGTTGGTACAATCACTGAATTAACATGCCATATACCAAGTTCTAAAGAGAAGACTCACTTTGTAGCAATCATTTGCAATGAGCTGCAACAGGTTAAATGAGTCCCCTGACGTCTCCATCTTTAGGTAAAGCTTCCAGGCCAACTGTGGTTTCTTATTCATAATATCTGCAATAAAAACAAAAAGCTGGGACTGTGAAAACAATATGTACACACAATACTCAATGGCAGGTGGAACAGATGTTCCTAAATTTCTTTGCTTAATGTAAATGCATGCTTCACTTTGTGAGCATGAGGTTGGGGAGGGAAACCTGTCCTTATCTTCTGCCTTACTAGAGATATGAGCCAATTTGTCAGAGAATACTAACATCAAGAGGAATAATTATGGCGTTTACATCTCAATTTATACTTCACAGATAAAAAAATAAGCAGAAGTTTGATGATTTCAGGTGCGATTAAGGAACAGAACGGAAAGCATTAGAGAAGTTATTTTACGTGGGACAATGAAATGTGGCAATCCATTTAGATGGTGAGATTCAGGATTATGTGTGCTTACACACAGACACATTTTAATTGGCACCAAACTGAGGTCTTTCATACTTGGTGCCCACCTCAATCTAAACATTTGATTCCCGTGATACATAATAAACCAAAAGTGGGGAATGGGACACAAAGCCCCTCCAAGCATAACAAAACTTGTTATTATGCATTTACTAGAAAAAATGTTTCCAAATTCCAGAGATTTCGTGCTGGTTTTAAATTTGCCTATATGGCTAGAATTTTTCATTGTCCTTTAAACGTAACTGCTGTACACAAAAATAAAAGAACCTGAATCTTCTATCTCAGCTAGTGGAAATTCTACTAGGGTGTTTGAAAACAGAGAGCTCTAAAATTTGATTTTCTGAGGATCAGAAGCCATTCTGCTGAAGGTGAGGTTGATATTAGTAATTTCAGACTCATATAAGCACCAGCAGAAAAGAAAATCAAAGTAAGTATTCCTTTCCTTTTCAAGTCTTACCATCTTCTCACAGAGCAGCTGGCTGTTCACACATGGCCTACTCTTGTGCTCTTACAATAGAGGGATTGCTTAGCTTATTATATCTGTGCCCACTGTGCCAATACAGATGTTTCTGGTAGAATGGGTGGCATTCATCAACAATAAACATGTAACAGCAAATCACAGGATTTGTAGACACTTCTCATTTAGGAGGCAGCAAGTATTTTTCTCTTATCAGCTTCACATACCTTACACAGTGGCAAACAGCCAGGTTTTAATTTCCAAATAGCAATCCATCTATCTAAAGAAATGGAACACTGTGCTCATTCAATGATTTTTTACCTTCTAGTCAAGAAAAATTCGGAATTAATAGTATAATAATATTAAACAAAAAAATACTGTATGGCATCCAAAAAAGATGCATCTCTGGTACTTTTTGCCCTTTAGAAACATTTCTGCATCAAATTATTTACAACTCAATACCTAATCATACTTGGACATGAATGTATTATAATGCTTCATAATTTCTACAGCAGTTTTTATGCAGAAAGATCTAATAGCAATTTACATATTTGACACAAAAAGATAACTATTAATTACTGAACAGTTGTTTCTGCAAAGAATTCTAGCAGCTGTTTGGAAATGAAAAATCAAAATTTTAAGGCAAACACAGAACAATACAATGGCTCTAGTGAACTTCAAGAGGAATTCAGAATGGCAAAAGGCACACTCAGGAATAAATATCAACTTATGAAAGAGCTAGAAAATTTTTAATAGTTAATATTGTATTAATTCTACCTCTTGTATAGTAAGTAGCACCTTCAAAGAGTTCTGCATCCCCAGATGTATGTCAAAGCACAGAATCAGAGATTCTACAGCACAGAATCACAGATTCTACACTGTCTACTGAACAACCATGATTTCCCTTTGCAATGGGAGTCTTTCCATCCAAAAAAAGTAACATAAAACATTCACATATAAAACACTTAAACACACCCAGGTACTGCAGCTTAATGAAAAAAAAAACACCCCAACAACCCAAAACTGGCATGTCCTAAAATAGAGTCATACATAGTCATCCACAGGTGTGACAGACCTGTCTGGAAAGATCATGTTAGAGATATTGACCACATGTGCAATATATTATGTCCCAAAACATACATATTTACATTCCAAGTACAACTACTGAAATTTGTTTGATAAAAGAACATTTTTGTATGGAGGCACTGTAAGGAAAACATCAACTGGAGACTCAGACTTGAGTCATTAGAGAAGTGTGGTGCTGCAGGTCTATCTGTATGGAGGTGTAATTTGCAATGCTTTAAAAGCTGACTTGGAAATACAACAAAATTTGCTATAGTATATTAAACATAGGAAAAATGTTCTGGTTTCAAGAGAAGAATTGAAAAGTTTATGGAAGAAAACACATGCTGGAGATTATAAAGGTCAGTCATAGGAGTTTGAACAACATAAAGAATAATAATAGGAAGAAAAATGCCACATATGTTTGATTCTTCCGGACATCTGACATGGGCTACTCTTGGAGTTAGACAGACCCTGGGGCCTGACCCAGTATGGGTGCTTCAATTTTATATTTTAGTCTGAACATTTTAGAGTTGTAACTCAGTTTTTTAAAACATAAAATCTTCACTCAAGCAATCAAACAGACAAGTGAGAAGAAAAAGCTTGATTGGTTAGGACAAAACTACATTGACGGAACTATGACACCATTGCACTACAGCAGTTATTGTTTGCTAAAGCCAGATGTATGAAAGGTGCAAGAACCACCCACACTATAACTAGTGCAATCAGCTTTTCACTTTCTGAATCCACCTACAACATTAAACTCATTTAAGAAAGTGGATTGCCAAGACTGATGCAATAGAGGAGGATATGTATTCTGCAATGCTAAGGGTAAAGTGACTCACAGCAGCGAGCTAGCCAGCTAAGGTAAACAAAATCATTCTTTATCTTCTCACTCTGGATCAAAAGGAACACCTGCAGGAAGAAGGGAAATAAAAGATTATACATGCATGTACTTTAAACAAACAAAGGCAGACCTGCCTCGTTTCAACACGCAGCTAAGACTTCAGCCACATGCACAACTGCTTCATGAAAAGAATCAGGGTATGCAAGTGCAGTGCAGGGGCATCTCTCTGTGTCTGGAAATGGGGAGATTCAAACACTGCCATGCTTTTCTAGGGACTTCTGCAGCTGCAAAACGCCAAGCTGTGTGGAGGGTGCGGCCTGCTCTGAGCAAGTGCCAGTGGGCGGCCACGCAACAGAAACAGCACAAAGGAACACTGGGCCTGTGGGAAAAGCTATTTGGAATGTGTTTGTTTAGAAAGCAATGCAAGCAATTACATTAGCATCTTCTTGAAATACCAGAAGTTTCACATATATATGTGTGTATATATGTGCGCACCGCTCCTCCCTATTCATGTCAGAGATCATCCCAGGTCAGCAATAAGCAATTTCTAATCATTCTGGTTTCAGCAAGGTTCTGAGGCAAAATGTTCATCTTTTGTAACTTGCTGTACAAATACAGGTTTATTATATTCTACATGGAAAGTGATGCGTGGGGGGAAGTTATAAATTTTAAAATGTATTCTGGCTTTACTCACAGAAAAAAACCCAACTATTTATGCCTCTCTGCAGGTACATTTGTAACTATATAAGGATGCTACTTGCAAAACCCAAAATACAGTTATAGAGCAGATGTACGTACTGGAACAGAAAGTTCCACACATTACTGAAATTACTGACAGTTTTATTGGTTAAACATTGCTGACCCCCTAATTTTGGGGGTGGGGAAGGAGGAAAAAAACCCAAACAAAACCACAGCATCATTGATATAAGTAGCACTTTATCACAGTTTTGTTTTCTTTTCTTTTTCTTTTTTCCTATCATTATGTCCAGGGAGGTAAGCTTCCTACTAGGCTAGTAAGTGCTGTATGAGGAGACATTTTACAAGTTTATGAGACACTGGGGAATGATGATCTTTATATGAAAGCATCATCACAAACAAAGATCAGACATTAGGACAGACTAAACAAATCAATTATATAATCCTGTTGTTTAAACACATCAGCTACATAACATGAGTTTATATAGAATCATTTATAAGAATATAAGAAGAAAAATTGTGGATAAACAGCACTTTACACCTTTGTGTTTCTTTGTTGCCTGGCTGCAGCTAAAGCTTACCTATAGCATTATCATTTTATTCAGAATAGTCCGATAGAATAGTTTTGAGATACTCACCTGCATTTACATTAATTTAACTAAATTAAGGTGGGTGAATTGAAATATATATCCATTTTGCCTGAGAGTCTTGTATATTTTTCTTAAAGAGAGATGCATTTCCAGGTCACAGAGATTAAGGGGGTGAGTACTGGTGGAAAAACCCAAACTTAGAAACCCCCAAAACCAGGGGGCCTCTGTTGTTAAAAAACTGTAAGAGTTAAAAAGTTAGACAGGAAAAACAGGAAAAAAAGTCCAAACCAACCAAACCTATGTGATTCACTTTAGACTACATGGTTGTTTTTTCTTCTGGCTTGTCTTCTTTCTGGCCTGTGGAAAATGTTGCTTCCATCTTCATAATAGCTATTTGCTTTTGCATATTTTAGTTGTAATTAAGGTTCTACTGCACATAGACACAAAAAATGCTGTGTGTAGAAGTTAATCTCTTCCAGCTGCATCTGGATGCTGCTGAATAAAATAGCGAGCACTTCCTCTTTTCCTCCCACATCTCCCAGAGGAAGAATTTTTTTTTCAAACACAAATTGCCAGGGACACCTAGAAGGTCTTAACTATTCAGTGCCTTTTACTCAGCGGTGCCCTAATCAGTCTGAACAAGAGGGACTGCCTGGGATCCCAGACAAAGGTATGAAATCTGATTAAGAGGGCCATTCTTTGGTCAATTAAGAGATAGCTGCAAGCACTCTTGTGATGCACCACAAGAAGCATGCCACCCCATATACCTCACATTACAAGATTAGCAAGATAATCTTCTCTGAATAGTGTTCACTAAGAGTTTCAGTTCCTCTAAGAAGGGGAAGATGCTTCCACCCAACCTGTTTATTTTCAACAACATGAAGATCTGGAGGGAGGGAAGGAAGGAAGGAAGGAAGGAAAGAGGGCAAATGTTTCTGTGTTGTTTTTAAAAGAAAGTAAATACATACCTCTTCAGCCTCACTAAAATCACCCATGGCAGCTTTGGCTTGGGCGTAGTTGAAGTTAAAAGTGTCATTGTTGTAGAAGTAACTCTGGAAAATAAGCCACACAGACAAAACCCAAATCAAATAAACAAAAAATCCTCCCACAGTATAACAACATTAAAAATACTGCTCCCCCTTCTCCCAAACCTGAGCCAGACTATATCAAGACAATGGGAAGGAAAAAGAAAAACCCACATTATGAACATACGGCATTTATAAACAGTGGGTAGAAAATTATGGACTGGCTTTTCCATCCTACATTCGTGACTACAAACACAGCTGGAACATTCCTCAGCATTAACCATGAGAGATCTGGAAAATGCTCCAAGCTCAAAATTGCAGTGGCAGCTTTTGTGGGTATAATTTTCACTTTGGGCATGTGAAGACATGCTGTGCTGCCATGGTGCCTTTCACCTCCCAAGCACTTACTTCACCACTGGGGTGGTAAATTGCAGTTGACTCCCTAATGGCTTACAGAGATGAACAGTTTGTTTTTCCAAGACTTCTCAAGGTTCAACATGAGATCCTGTGGATCTGGTTATGTGACTGATGCTAGTCTGACACACTGGATCACATGATGGAGGTACAGCTGAAGTACCATGCTGTAGCCAGGCAGCATGCTGTGTAGTAGAACTTTCTTATGCTCACGCCTTGCACAGGAGAACCCTTCTCTCTATTTGAAGTGAAACACCAAGTTCTTCTCTCCAATAATATTAGACTCAGCACACCTGGTTAATGACAGATTAGGTTGATCTTGCTGATCTTTTCTGAAAAGCTGCATGGGCCAAAGCAGGGACTACAACTCTAGGTACAGGTGAGCCCTATGTTTGGGTTTGACCTAAATAGCTTAGATTTGATCACAGTCAGATTGTACAAAAGTCAGCTGAGTGTGTTCTACATTCAGTGCTGTCCCACACTGCTGCACCAGTTGATCTGGTAAAGGTAAGGTGGAACACAATACCACAGCTGCAGGTGTGGATGGGATTGAGGATCCCTGTTGAGGAGTGGTGCAGTGCTTATGAAAGAGCATGGGGAAAAAAGCAGGGTGGTTTATTGACTATAGTTACTATAAGAAAAACCTTTCTGGGTGCATCACATCAAGGTATATGGAAGAAGTAATGTTTTTCCTCATATAACATCTATAAAATAAACAAAACTTGTATAGGAAGAGCAAACTTCTATTTTGTTCTCTCATCAAAGAGTGAGGAGGAGGTAAAAAGCATAGTTGGGACTGTACAGAAGATATGGGAAGCAAGGGTTTAAACCCTTTCCCAGTGCTATCTTCTTTTATGATGTAGGGACACTTGAGGAACCTTTTCCCTTCCCTGTCACAGAAAATCAAAGGGTAATGATCCAGTCCACCCACAGACATCAAGCTAGTGCCTTGAGAGGAGAGGTGGGTGGTTGCCACCATTTGCTGGATGTCTAGGTTTCACTGAAATAGTCTATGTTAGGGTCCAAAGGCCAGCAAATATAGCAAGCTATGTGAAAACACGAGGATGAACCAATCAGGTGAATCTTAAGCTCAGCTTGTGAAAACATTTCAGTACCCTTAGGGTGAACTAACTGGTTTCACCATATGAGAATTACAACACATTACTGTATTCTTCCTCAATGACAGTTTTGTGTGAATCAGCACAAGTTCAAGGTTAAGCAAAGCTGGTGAGCAAGATCCTAGTTTTACTGCATGAATAGTTTTGTCTGTTCAAATAGCCCTCATTGTATTTTTGAATTAAAATAGAAAAGAAACTCTGTCAGCAACCATACTCAAAAACTGTCATTCTATCCTGAATGTATTAGTGCTAGAGACCCAAAACCAAAACCAGTAGAAATGAATTAGTGCTGCTGATAGTGCAACACATTCACACGCAGCTAGATGTTTTCTTCTCCACCCCCCCCTACTCTTTTGTGGTCTTTTTAATGATCTTCAATCTTTTCATAAAACTAACTTTGCTCTGAATGATGTCCATTTCAATGAGATGGTCAGATACCCAGTTGAACAATGAAGCATTGCTTGTGGCCAGACCTCAGCTGAGCCTGAATGCCTGAATTAGCTTGTCTACTCCGTTGATCCTCAGAGTTAGAATGTCACCCTCAGGGCAAGTGGCAATACATTTATAATAAGGTGCCCTTTGAGACATTTCTCATGCCTAAAGCAGTTTTAATCAATCCTACATGAAGGTGGTGTGTTTTCCTGAAAGAGTATCATGCAATCTTCACAGAGTACACAGCTCTACTTAAAGAGCTGCAGATCCTACTGAAGTTTATTCCTGCAAATCAAACACAAAGGTGACTGTAGAGCCATCTAAACATTGCCTGGAACATGGTACAGGAAGAGAAAGGGAATGACCTAAGAAAACGTGAGCAGTGGCTAGTCTCGTTCAAAAAATGATGAGAACATTCAACTACTTCAAAAGGACCATACAAGGAAAGTGATAGTAAGCAGAAAACTTTTTTCCTTAGTCCTTGCTATTTATCAGCTGCATTATCTCTCAAGTTACCAGTATTTATGATTCCCTTCAAGAATTTAACAAATACATATTTTACTTAAGCTTGATAATCTTGCAACTCACTAGACACAATCTATAAAACCTTGAACTATAACGAGTTCCATAAGCAAACTGTGTTTTGAGGACAAAATGCATTTTCTTAGAAAAAGACACTGTGAATTTTATGCAGTTCCAACAAGCTGTATCTTGTTTTCAGCCTCTCCTAATAAAAGTGGAGGTTTCAAATCTACCTTATTTATTCTATACCTCATTTTGTATATTTTCTTAACTTCCCTTTATAGCAAATAACATCTGTTTTCTAATTCTCTTAAGACAATAATTCTATTTCTAATTATTCTCTCAATCACCTTCCTTTGTGATTAGTGTCCAGTATTTCAGAGAAGAATACACTGCTATGCAATGAAAGGCAATAATCTATAAATGCATTCACATTACAACTGTGAAAACCAGGTATTTTTTAAACAAATATTTTTGCCTAAATATGGATCAAATAAAATAGATATATGGTTACTGATACTGAAGGCATGTATGTGGATAAGCCCAGTTTGCAAGCTGATACATATGATATGCAATAGTAGTTCTACATAATTTCAGCAGAATAGCTAAGTTTTTAAAACAAAACACCCAAGCAAGCAGTTAGATCACCCTTCCCTCTCCTATGCTCACTTACTAAAATTGTTTCTTTCAAACCTGACAAAGTCATAACGCTCCTTCTTCTAGTTGATAAATATAGCAGGATTGAAGGCTTGCATACTTGGCACCATTTCTGCCCTCCCCCCCCGACAGTTTTTAAACATTAGATCTATTCCTTACCTGTATTTCCCCCTGCATGGGCTCTTACTAACATCATGCAAAATAACACCACA
>VZTU01027818.1:0-12467 GCA_013400835.1 Zapornia atra | reverse complement strand
TAGGGGAGCTGCTCCAGCCCTCTGAGCATCTCCCTGGCTCCTCTGACCCCTCTCCAACAGCCCCACATCTTCCTTGTGCTGGGCCCCAGCTCTGGACACAGGACTCCAGCTGGGGCCTCACAGGGCAGAGCAGAGAGGGACAATCCCCTCCCTGTCCCTGCTGCCACCCCTCTGCTGATGGAGCCCAGGATCCCATCGCCCTTCCCAGCTGCCAGAGCCACTGCTGGCTCATGGGCAGCTCCTCATCCCCCATGACACCCAGGTCCTTCTCAGCAGGGCTGCTCCCCACCTGTGTCTGGGATTCCTCCAGCCCAAGATGACACTTAACAATCTTTCAGTGCAGTTAACCCTTCACGTTCTTTCCCTCCCAGGAGTTCTGCCTGTGCTTTGCCTGTCCCTTGTGGTAGAAAGGCTTCATTCAGCATGATCCCAACCCTGTTCAGACACAGCTCAAGCAGCAGGTAAAGTGATTGGAGTTTTATTTGCACGCTCGATGTGCGTTAACAAATCCAACATACAAGATAGCGTTACAGGATGCAGGTTAGCTCACAGTTTATGCACTTTCACACATGTTGAGTTAAAGGGTTGGGTTTTTTTTCCACCTTTTTTTTTTTTAAAGTGTTTTTTTTTCTTTTTTTTCTTTCTTTTTCACACAAAGTTGTAACTTTTCCAAGTTAGTTTTACAATAGAAGACACAAGGTAAAGAAGAACCACACCTGGGAGATTTTACAGTGAGTCAGCTGTCACTTAACTGTCTATTTTATGTTTTAAAAATATATATATCTGCACATCTTCAGTTTCCTATTGTTCCAGAAGAGTGTTGGAGCTACTCCTATCTGCCCAATAGCCTAAGTCTATTTACCCTGAGCATGTTTCCTTGACAAGAAATTCATCTTTTCCTTTTCAACTAAAGGAATTTTAAGGAGATCATCTAGGCTTAAGCATGCCTTTCACACCAAAGAGAGGAAAGAAAAAGTAAAAACAAACAAAAAAAGGGAATTATTTTGTTGTTTGTAAGTCCTATTCAGGTGTTTGGAGTGGTGTTTGGAAAGCACCTTCTGAAGGAAAAGTTGCTTAGTGCAAAAACCAGGATTGAAATAGATTTACACCAATTTCTGAGGGAGAATTTGGTCTCTGGTTTGTGGCTGGGAGCCACTAGCAGAGCACAAGCTAGAAAAGGTTTGAGATAAAATCTACTAGAACCTCAGGAAGAAATCCTCGTGGTCAGGATGGATGGAGCACGAAGGAAATCCAGGCTGAGAACTAGAGAGCTTGGGCTTCAAAGCAACTTCTGGTGCTAAAAAGACCCTCTGCCTGGAAGGAAGTGTCAATGAGGAACTGTGAGTGAGAAAATTCAGCTTTCCAAAAATAATTCCATGGGAAGAGATGCCAAAAGTATCACCAACTAACCAAGTGCTGACTGTTCACAGCAAGAGCCCTCCCAGCATCTGCTGCTGGACTGGAGAGGAATCTGAGTTAAGACTTGCCCAGTTACTCCACTTTTCATTAGTAGGAAGGTGGGAAAGGATCATTTTTCTAACAGGCCTCTTAGAATTCGTTAGTTGAGCCCTGGAAGTAGTTAATGATCTTAGATTGCTGTAGTTCTATTACATTATTTACATCCTGTGGGGCACAGAACCAGCTGCCTGGAAGCACCTAAAGGTTGACGTGAGCGGGCTTCTCCCTGCCTCTCCGCAAGCTCGCTCCTCCTTTCCATGGGGAGAGTTCAGAGATCATTTGGGATCCCTACAGCCCATCACAACTACTTCAGCTGTTTGCCAACCATGTTTACCAGCCATTCACCTGTTCTGGCTTAAATACAGTAAGAAACCAAATTGAATTACTTGCCAGTGCTGCCTCATACGAAACCAATTCACAGGCTGGAGTGTTTCCCATGAGATCTACTCCCAAACTGGTGTTTGTGGAACTTTAAGAACTTCTTTCTCTTCAGAACTAGGGACTGGTCAGGGTTAAGAGCCTGAAGCACAACAGGTCCCACTGATTATGTCTCAAGTCTCAGAAGTTGGTCAGAATTTAAGAGTGAACTCAAGCTGCCTTGAAGGTTGGCAGAACAAGGGGGCTGGAGTGAAGCTGGAGGAGGGGAGGGTTAGAGGAGAGATTGGGGGGAAGTTCTGTGCAGAGAGAGTGGTGAGGGGCTGGAAGGGGCTGCCCAGAGAGGGGGTGGGTGCCCCATCCATCCCTGGCGGTGTTCAAGGCCAGGTTGGATGGAGCCCCGGGCAACCTTGTGTAGCTCCAGGCCTGGAGGTTGGTGTCCCTGCCTGTGGCAGGGGGTTGGAGCTCTGTGACCCTTGGGGTCCCTTCCCACCCAGCCCAGTCTGGGATTCTGTGAAACTCAAGAGTCACTCCCTGAAGCCTGATGCCTTTGGGAGTGACAGGCTTTGCCCCTTCTTTGCTGAGAGCTGGCTCCTAGCTAACTGCAAGATCATATATAACATAAACTGCCTCAAGTATGAAAGCAGGGAAGTTCTGTCACTTAAAATCTCTTCCCCCAAGATGTTTTCCTACCTCAGCTACGTCGTAATTACAACAGAACTCATCAAGGATGTAGAGCTTCATGTGGACTGGTTAAAAGAATCAGCAAGAGTTTCCTTACCAATGACACATCAGGTTTTGGGGTTTTTTTCTTGGGCCCTTCAGGCACAGACAAGATAAAATGAAATGAAATGAAACGGAGCAGAGTCGCCCCAGTTCCCAGAGTCTGTGAGATCACAGCTGTGCTAACTCCCCCATGGCAAAAACAAGGTGGTGGGCTTGTTTGGGAGGCAAACCCTTGCTGTTGTGACCTCACAACACCACAAACCCATCGTGATGGCAAATATTCCACTACCTGACAACAGAATCATTTCTTCTCTGAAGGCAAAGTGCCAGTTTTCCCCTGTATTTTCCTCATACACTAGTGCAGAATTCAACCCCACCTCTCCATGGAAACGTGGTGGGTACTCCCAAACCAAGAGCAGAACTGCAAGAACCCACGGGCAGGCAAACTAACAAGAAACTAGAGGTTAAACAGCAGAATTCAGAAACTTTTGGGAGAAGCCTAATAAAAGACAGGCCAATCTTGGTGAATACCAGCAAAGACAGTTCGGCACAAACACAACTTCCATAGTGACAGATAATTGTATTAAAACCTGCGACTTGATTATCAGTAATTATACTAATTTCAGGTTGTATTAGGCATGCAATAGCTTGATTACACTGGTGTATATATATTTGTGGTATCTTTTTTTTTTTTTTGTCTTTTTTTTTTTCTCCATTGAATGCTCTTTTAGTGCCCTGCAAAAAAAAATCACATCACTAGAGAACCAAATCAGCTGCTGCTTCTTAACGGAAAGGTTAGTCCTACAGCTAAAACAAGGGGTGTTTTAATTAAGTCTGTTCTACCAATCAATTGTGGTAAACCTCTTGCTTAGTATTCACTCAGGCTGTGCCATTTGGCAACTGGCTTCCTAGGATTCTCACACACCTCTCTCCAGTGTTCCACACCACCCACGGTGATGCTGTGTGCTCCTAAAATCAGCCGTCCCACCACTTCGTTCTTCGTGGTACGGTCGAAATCGATAACTAGGAACTCGATGCTGATGTCAGGAAGGAGATCCACAGGGATGTCATAGATGAAGGATTCGTTGAAGACTGGGTTCAAAGTGCACTTCTTCACGTGAGTCTTCTTCTTGGCGATGCGCTTTCGGCCATAGTAAACGTTCACCTTGACGTAGGGATCTGCTGGAGGGGAGAGACAGAGAGAGAAACTAATAACACAGCCCAGAATTGCTCCAGGAATCACAGACTCACAGGGGTTGGAAGGGGCCTCCAGAACTCATCAGGTCCAACCCCTTGCCAAAGCAGGGTCCCCAGGACAGGGCACACAGGTCAATGTCCAAACAGGTTTGCATAAGAAAAAAGGAGGGGGGAAAAAAGAAGCCAACAGAATGGGTTTGACAAACCATGAAAAGAGAAAGGTTTTGTGGAGAGCATGGAAGCTCAGCCCTGAGCCTCTTCCCACCTTCCTCAGTCCTGGTGCCATTGAAGCCGGTGGGATTTGGTGTTGTTTTCAGGGTCGTTCCCCCTCTGAGAGGTTCTGCCTCACCTAATGCAGAGCGAGTGGTGTTGCCACAGCGATGCGACCCACGTGCCATGGCAGATGCTGGGCAGGGCTCTCTGGGAATTTCCTTGGAGCAGGCAGAGCAGGGAAAGGCTCTGGCTCCTTCCTGAACCCCAAACGTGCAGGATGGTGCGAAGAGGGACGCAGCTGCCCTCAGAAAGGACCCTCCTGACTTCACCCTCGTTGAAATGCAACATGATCACAGGATCACAGGATGGTAGGGGTTGGAAGGGACCTCCAGAGCCCATGGGGGGCAACCCCCTGCCAAAGCAGGGTCCCCAGGACAGGGCACACAGGTCGGTGTCCAGACGGGGCTGGGATCTCTCCAGAGAAGGAGACTCCACACCCCCTGGGCAGCCTGTCCCAGGGCTCCCTCACCCTCACTGGGAAGAAGTTCTTCCCCAGATTGGTGCAGAACTCCCTGTGCTCCAACTTGCAGCCATTGCCCCTTGTCCTGTCCCCACAGACACTGAGAAGGGACTGGCCATTTCCCCCTGCAACAGCAGGCTGAACTTGAGCCAGCTCAAGCACATGGTGTGAATCCAGACTCCTCACTCCGGCTCCCCCAAGAGCTCCTGTTTCCTCACTGCACAGAGTTTCAACGTCACATGGGGACTGAGGAGGGAGCAGGTCACCCATAAATTCCATAATCAGTCCTGGAAACAACCAAACACGTTGTTTTTTGGTGAGGTCAGTGCTCAACTGGCCAAAACTTTCCCTTTTTCATAGAATCATAAACCAGTCTGGGTTGGGAGGGACCCCAAGGATCACAGAGCTCCAACCCCCTGCCACAGGCAGGGCCACCAACCTACAAGAAAGATTTTTACCCTAATTCCAGAAAACAACCCAACAAAGTGTCAAAAGAGTTTTAATAACTTGGAGATGGAAAACATTTATAGTGGAAATGGCTGGAATAGAAGGTTGAACAAGCCCAGCTCCCTCAGCCTCTCTCCCTAGGGGAGCTGCTCCAGCCCTCTGAGCATCTCCCTGGCTCCTCTGACCCCTCTCCAACAGCCCCACATCTTCCTTGTGTTGGGCCCCAGCTCTGGACACAGGACTCCAGCTGGGGCCTCACAGGGCAGAGCAGAGAGGGACAATCCCCTCCCTGTCCCTGAATCCTGATGGAAACTTTGCCAAGGGGGATTCAGGAGTTGGAGAATCTGTGACTGTGAAGCAGGAAAAGCCAGAACAGCAGCTCTTCAAATAGGGAAACAACCAAAATGGTGAAAACAACCACAAAGGGAAAAAAATCCCCATCCCAACCAGAAGTGCTGGTAGCATCATAAGAATTCTGAGCTCATCCCTCCTGTTTTCTATGCTTGCTCTCTTCTACCCTCCTCTTCTAGGGGTGGGTTTGAGGGAGACACAACACAGAGTGGTTGTGCCATGGAAAAAACCACTGTTGAGGGCAAGGAGGAGTGAGAGCAGCATGAGGAGGCACAAAGCTGTGTGGTCTGGCCAAATGCAACATGGAGATGTGCTGAACTGGGAAAATATCATCTTTGTAAACAAACCAGTGATGCCAGGAAGATGCAGCAACGGTTGGTCTCCCAGTAGGAAGGATTTGGTCTTGTTTGTATAACCATCTGTTGGTGAGGGATGGATCACCATGGTGATCCATCACCCTTAGAGTCTGAGGAGAAGCATGCAAACAGAAAATCTTTGGATAAGGCAGGTAAAAAAAGGATCTGAAAGTGAAATTGGGAGATTTTTTTTTTCCCCTACATATTTAAAGCTGGAGAAAATAGCTTCTACCTGAGAGGCCAGTGATATCCATCTTTGGCAAGTGTCTGGCTTTCAGCACCACGACGGTCATTCTCTGTGCCACGGGCTGGTAAGACAAGGAGACCTGCAGCTCCCCTCTGCTGATGCACTTCTGGGAAAGAGAAACAAGGAACTTGTTAGGACAAGTTGGTGTTATCAACAGGGGCAAATGTTAGAGGTGACTGGAGTTTCTCTTCCCTGTGCTAAATGCTTGAATGTTGGAAAAGTCCATGCAGGGCATTTTCAGAGGATCACAGGGGTGGAAAGGGACCTCCAGAGATCATGGGGACACCCCCCTGCCAAAGCAGGGTCCCCAGGACAGGGCACAGAGGTCGGTGTCCAGATGGGGCTGGAATCTCTCCAGAGAAGGAGACTCCACACCCCCTGGGCAGCCTGTCCCAGGGCTCCCTCACCCTCACTGGGAAGAAGTTCTTCCCCACATTGGGGGGGAACTCCCTGTGCTCCAACTTGAGCCCATCACCCCTTGTCCTGTCCCCACAGACACTGAGCAGAGGCTGCCCATGGCCCCCTGGGTCCCAGCCTTCAGCTATTGATCCCCATTGATCAGATCCCCTCTCAGGCTTCTTCTCTCCAGGCTGAACAGCCCCAGCTCACTCAGCCTTTCCTCCCAGGGGAGATGCTCCAGGCCCTTCAGCATCCCCGGAGCTCCTCTGGACTCTCTCCAGGAGATCCCTGGCTGGTTGATCCCAGGGAGCCCAGCACTGGACACAACACTCCAGCTGGGGCCTGACCAGGGCAGAGTAGTGCCTTGGGAAGACAGAGCCTCTGGGAGAAGGAGCAAGGGAGCAGCACCAGGTAAATCCTGCGCCGATCGGCATCGCTACACCTCTGCCCTCAAACTCCGTGTTTCCAGGAGGACAGAGCTGGTGGGGAGAGAACAGCAGCTGTAGCTGCTCTTTGAGGGCTGCCACCAGAGGTATCTGCATGTGTTAAGAGCTTCAGTGGGTGAGCACCTCAAATCCTTCAGGCAAGCTTTGATTTACTCACTTCAACTTTGGTTTAGTCTGGAAAGGTACAGGGTGAAGACAGGAGATAGAACCAGATCAACCTGGGTGAACTTGCTATCCTTTCAAAGAGTAACATGATATTAAGATAATTATGTTTGGTTTCCAGATGGCATTCATTAACTTCCACTGAGATGGCACTAATTGAGATGAAGTGTATTTGCTATCAAGGCACGCAGCATTAGCAGCAGGTATGGAATGGAACGGTGCCAGTAACGCACTGGTGGCAACTGGGATACCTGCCTGCTGAAAGCCTTGCCCTCCCTCTGCCCCACTGGGTACTGTTACCCTGGCAGAGTGAAGGCTGGGGGTGTTCCTGGATAAATGATGGAATTTGTCTCACTTCAAACTGGTGAAGCACTACAGGAAATGTCCATAAAACACACCCAAGAGGTGAAGTTGTTCTTTCAAGTGCTGTTAAGTCAGCTCATCAGGAAAACACAATGTGAGTCCACTGCAATGTGGAAAAGGTTCATGATCTTTTTGGTGATTTTTTTGGGGCAGTTCCTGTGTGTTTAAGGTAGGTTTTCTATCTATCAGGTGGAAGGAAGGAAGGCTACAGCCACTCGTGGAAAATTCTGGGAGGAAAAGAAATATGTGAGCAAGTTCCTGGCTCTGGAAGGGAAATACTTGGAATTTGGCTCTTTGCCTACACCAGAATACAACAGTCAGAAACAGGGGAGGGGGGTGTATGTTGTCAGAAAAGGGGTTCCTTTGGTCTGAGGGAGCTACTGAAGGAATCTAATCAGGCCACTTGGCTTATCCTCACATAAAGCATCCTGAGAACAGCAATGGAATTACCAGAGGTCTGGTTTTGTTGGGATTCCTTTGGTTTGTTTTGGGTCACTGACATAGTGTCTCCTTTAAATAAGGTTGGGTTTTTAAAAAAAACCACCCTGAAATGTCCCTTTTAGTAGAAAAACAACTTTTCAAGTAAAACACTTGTCACTCTAGGGCAGAATGAAGCTTGTTATAGAGCCCAGTGATGATTTCTGCTATGTTAAGGCAGTGAGGGAGCCCAAATGCCTTTTTCCTCTTGAACCCAGAGCAAAAAACCAGCTAAGCAATAAAAAATACCTCAAGTTACCACCTCATCCTCCTACCTGAGCACTCAGTATTCCCTGAGGACACAAGAAAGATTCCCCACCTGTAAGATCTTAAGGGATCTGCTCATCTTTCTAGTTCCCAGGACCAGACACTCAGAGTGGGATTCGTTTCACCCCAGCGACTACGTGGACACGGTGGTGTTGGGTTGATGGTTGGATGATCTTAGAGGTCTTTTCCAACCTGAAAGAATCTGATTCTGCTCTGCAATTCTAAATTGTAGGTGTCTGCATTTGACAAAACCAACTTAGACACACTTTGTTGCTAAATGAGGGGAAAAAAAAGGGTCATCTAGGGTGGGATTCAGCCGAGCTGATTCAGACGTCTGCTCCAGGGCAGGAGGAATCAGGTCAGACTCTGCTGACTCCATTGATGTATTCCCACTTACTTATGGCTTACAGTAACAATTTGGATGAAGATTACAACAAGTATAGTGTCTGAAATGGTTAGACCAGACACCTCCCTCTCTATGGGGAGGTAACGTCCTGTTATCACATTAACTCTTTTACCTGGAGATGGGGACGTTGCCTTTTCTCTTGGCAGTTCCTCATTTACTCTCAGTTACTCATCATTTCTCTGCCTGAATAGTGACTGGTCCTTAGTAAATCATCATAACCACAGAGCAGAATGCTGCCTAATTAAAAGAGAGCAGCCATGTGATGCCAAAAATAGGTGTCTGTGGACAAATGGGCTTCACAGCCAAGGATCTGCAGCGTTCCTGCTCACTAAGCCATGGAAGCTCCTGCCATCAAAAGTTCTGGGGTCAAACACACTGCCAGAATCCTGGTGTCAAACTACAGGAAGGGACTTACTTGTATGTTCCTTTTGAGGATCTCCCTGGTGAGCTGGACCTTCCCAGTGCTTGGATCCACCCCTGCAAGGGGCACCATGACCTCGCCGATGACGTCGTCTCGCGAGAAGCGATCGAAGCTCAAGACCAGGAAGTGAAGCACCAGGTCCTGGAGCTGGCTGTAGGGGATCCCATAGAAGGTGAAGGTTTCATCAAAGACCGGCTCCAGCGTCTTGCGCAGCACGCGGGTCTTCACGCGGTGCCTTTTGTCTGGAAGAATTGTCATCTTGATGTAGGGGTCAGAGCTCTGGGTGTGCTCATCCATCACTGGCAGCCCGTGAGCCTCCTGGATGGTGACTACCAGAGCTTTTTTAGGGAAGTTGTAGTCCACTGAGAAAGTCAGTTCACCCAACATGACGTCCTCCCCTGGAGAAGATGGGGAGGAGGTTTTACTTCCTCCTGGGGTGAGGCTTTGATCTGGACTGAGTTCATCTCCGTAATCTACTTTAATTGGGAGCTGGTCGACACGGGGGGCTGCGTTTGGCCCATCAGGAGCCTTATCAGAGCCTATTAAACCAGATTCAGCAGCATCCACCAAGAGGTTTCCCCTTCCAGTCTCCTTGGGGGTGCCATTCTTGTCTCTCCGGATCCGGTTGATTTTCTTCTTGTTACTCAAGGTCTCCGGATAGATACTGATCCCTTTCAACATGTGAATGAATTTATAGGGGGGGGTTTTGTGCTTCTTTTCTGCTTGCTGGTGACAGCATGTCCACACAAAAACCGTTACTGAGACAGAAACCACCAGGACAGTAGCACCAATGAGGCCTGCCACAACCGGAGACACATCTGCAGAGAAGACAAGGTGGTCAGGAATGAGCTTGGGGATCAGCGGTGGCTGTGCCCCTGTGGAGCCAACCACACCTGGATAGAGATCTTTATGGTACTACTGCATCTCTTAATTCAATGATCTTGGTACCAAAGCTTCCCCAGAATTAAAAAACTTAATAATCTTGGTGCCAAAGCTTCCCCAAAATTAAAGAACTTAATGATCTTAGTGCCAAAGCTTCCCCAGAATTAAAGAACTTAATTCAATGATCTTGGTGCCAAAGCTTCCCCAGAATTAAAGAACTTAATGATCTTGGTGCCAAAGCTTCCCCAGAGTTAAAGAACTCTCTCATTTCTATTTTCCCTTGGAGGAAATATTTCCCACCCCTGAAACATGCCTGACCTGTGCTTCACATGCTAAGCCTCATCTTGCCAAATCAAGCCCCCACATTACCAGCACCTCCCCAGCTCCACAGGAATGTGGTGTCTTGATTTGCAAGAAACACTTCAGTTTTGGGGTTTTTTTAAAATTTAGAAACATTACACAAGTCTAATAAACAACAGGGAGGGGGTAATAAATACAGCCATAACACTGGGCCTGGAGTTACCCTTTATTAACCATTTTAGGGATCACTGTGGCTTGGAACAGTCACTCATTCTGTTGTAGCCCCTCACAGCAGAGATGGGGCCAACGCTGCACACACAAGTTCCTTAAGTGGAACTATGTTCTTCAGCAAAGACAAACCAGAATATGAATAATAAAGAAGCTACCACATTCCTTTTTAGCAACCACTTCAGTTACTTGCCCTTTACACCAGCTGACTCTGGAGAAGTGTTACCAAGACACAGAATGGAACCAGTAGTTTCGAGCTCCCCAGTACATTCTATCAACATCCTCAAGGGCCACCAAGATGATTAAGAAGTTGGGATGGGTGAGGAATGGAGAGCAGATGGCAGGTGAGGAGAATCCCAAAGAATGGGGTTTGTTTGGTCTTAAGAAGGATGGAAAAGGGAGGATCTCTTTGCTGTCCTCAGTTTCCTGGTGGGAAGTTACAGGGAAGGTAAAGGCTTTTCTAATATTATTGTGTTACTGGTTTAACCATCATTAAGGCAGTTGGGTTTTGGTTGGGTTTTCTTTTCTTTCCCTGAAAGCAAGCAAAGAATAAAGCCCTCTGGCCATACACAAACTACAAACTGCTTCCATAGTAAAAGGGAAAACCCCCAAATCATTGTTGTGACAATCACAGCAACAGCTAAACAGCTAGTGGATAAAAGGCAAGCTTGTCTGATTCTCCTAGCTTCATTCTGTGCCATAAACAGGAGAGAATAACCTTCCAACCCTGTACTTGGAGCTAGAGGGAACACCTTGATTTGGTCATTTCTCTGTTCTCTCCACATTCCTACAACAGGGAGGAAGAGCAGACTGCCAGGCTCTGATGTAAAGAGCTGAGAGGCTCAGGGAGAACTGTGTCTTTCCAGAGGATCTGTCTCCTTTCTGTAAAAATAACAAAATCCCTCTTGGCTAGACAGAACCCTTCCCAGACTGAATCCACAAGTCTTTTACTATGGGGAACGACTTCACAGATAAACCCATCTCAGACCCCACTGCAAGTAAAGTCTTGGATTGGATTAACTAAGCAAGAATAAAAATCATAGTATTAAGAAAACACCCCCTAAAAAAACCCCTTTATTTTGTTATTTGATGTTCCTTCTTTGAAATGAGGCAGCTAATCTGACAACTCAGCCACATTACAGGTATTAAAAGCCTCAGTGGATAGGCAAAAATAAAGAGAAATGCCCAAACTGCTTTCTTCCTCTGCTGTGTGTTTTGTTTCTATGCTGTCTTCACAAAATCTGCCAAATTCCTGCAAGTCTGATGGGAGAATTTGAAGAGGAGTAACCAGCAATCACTCTAGAAAACACCAACTAAGCCTCTGCGAACCTTTCTTCTGCTGGATTACCTTAACTCTTCAATTTGGCTCCTGGATTGTTGGGTGGCAAAGAATTCCTCAGCTTCATTCAGCAGCATGAGGAAAGAAGAGCTTTTCTTTTCAGCCTGCCCCACCTCATTTGATTTGATGCCTGTTCCTGCCATGGAAGAAACGGGGAGCACTCCTTCCCTGCTGCGTGACACCCCTCTTTTCTGGGCTGCAGACTCCTCCTTACATCATCATTCCATACATTCATTAGTCCTCTGTAACTCCTTAGCTGGGAACTCTGCTGATGGAAAGCTGCCCCAAACCAACTCTAGTGAAGCTTCTGCAGCTTCCAAAGCACTTTGTGATGCCTGCTGTCCATTATAACCAGCACCACTGCCCATCTCCTCTCTCAAAGAGGAGCCAAACTGGGGGTTGCTACTCCAGCTTTGTAGGAAAGACCTTTGTTGTGATGTGATGCTACGATTTAACTGAAACAAGAGGGACTTTTTAGGGTGTGGAATTATCTTTCAATGAATGAAAAACCATGGAAAACTTCTTCTAACTCTGCACAGCTCTTGGGAGTCCAGGGAACGTAAAAGGCCCATTGGGCACATTGTACGTTATAGAAAGATGTAGGAAGGAGAATGTAAAGGCAAAGTAGGAACAGAGCTTCAAGTCTGGGGCCTCGTGGTCCAGGGAAAGGTCAGTCTGTTGCTGGAGGGCAGAAAGAAGCAATTTGAACCTTCAGGAGTGGAGAAACCCAACCAAGACGGACAGCAAGGGCTGCGGTACCAGCCCTGTCACCCACCGGGCTCCAGGAAAACCGGAGCATCTTAGAAAGGAGCGAGCACCAGCTCAGGAGAGTGTTTTCTGCCCGGCGACCCGCGGAGCCGCGCCGTGGCCGTGGCCGTGGGGGGATG
>VZTU01027817.1:0-27166 GCA_013400835.1 Zapornia atra | reverse complement strand
ATAAATGAGTTATTTAAGTACTAATCATACATTTCATGGTCCCAACTTTTTTCCCCCTTAGCTACTTTACTTTTCCTTCAGTGTTTCTGTTCTTAAATTTTTCTATGTTCAAGCATTAATTTTTAACAAAACCTTGACCAAAGTATTACTAAGCAAATGATGTTACTAATAAGTTTGTGATGTTCAGTTAATAAGCATGCTATATCACTGCTTCTTTCCCATCTCTTTTTCCTTTAGTCCACCTCTTGTCACTTTTGTGTTGGCCATTTGGGTTTTAAAATGTCTAGGTACACATGCTAGCCTGATCTTGTTGTGACTTTCTAACATAGTTGTAGCCTAATCTCTGTTTTTGCTTTACAGTAATTTGCTGAATAAATAGAAACACCTATTAGTAACGATAAAAATTAATTAAACCACCTTTTAATTGATTTTAGGGAGCTTTACTCTGGACTATAAAATTTTCAGTTTGTATACAAAATTTTCTTTGCTTCTTTGCATCAACCATAATTATTGGTCCAAATCCTTGTCTTAATTTAAAATACTTTCTGATGATCTATTTTTAAAATATTTTAATAATTTCTGCTATTGGTAGTATATTGATGAGGTAGATGATGCCAAGTTATGCCTTTGCTTGAATCGCATAGTAGGATGCGTTATGTCTTTGTTATTATTATTAATTATTGTTAATAATTCTTATTCATTATTGTTATTATTAGGGTTATGAGGATAATGACTGGTGGTTTCAAGAGCCTATTCAAAGCAAGGCTGCTACGGTGACATTCAGGGAATCGTTGAGGGGCTTAGTACTGTCTCGTTTAGCAGCAATAGATTCAATTTACATGTAGTACCTCCTAGACCGGGACTAAACCTTTTCAACACACCTCCTTGTACATGAGGCACAATCTGACTATTGTGTGCAAGTAGAGGTTGTATAACCTTTCTCTGTCTGCACCTGTTGGGCAGCATTTACATAGATGAATTATGTAGTGTAAATATAGTCTTTCATGTGATAAATTAGAAAATCTCAGAAGCAATCTGTTAGAAGCAGAAGCTATTCAGCGTAGAACAGGGAAAATCCCACAAAGATGTCTCTTAGAGTAGCAGTGCAGCTACTCAGCACTGCACATTCCAAATCCTGAGTTTTGCAGTTTGTCTTTTAAATTACCTTGTGTGCATAAAATGGAGATATTTCATCCTAGCTCCTTTCCCCATCAGGCAACCAGCTGTATGTATATCTTGGGAAGAACTGAAAGCAGTTTGTGCTTGTCTTCTGGAGCAAGCTAAGGAGGCAGAAAATAGAAGTTACTCTCTCTGTCTAGCTGAACAGATGATCATGGAGGAATTTGGGAGATGTTTATCCCAGATCCTACATGCATAATTAAAATCTAAAAGATTGACAGTTAAATAATGTTCAATGTATGTATCATAAAACCAGTAAGTATTAAGGTTGACATGTTGCCATAGTCTCCACAATTTTGCTACTTAATATTACTTTAATATTCTATAGGAATAATTTCATTGACTTCAGCTGAATTCTTTTTGAATTATGCTGGCATGAGTGAAACCAGCGCCACATCCAGCATTTTTCTGAGTAACCTAATACTGTAGAAAGCATATTATATTTTCTACTATAACAAATTTTCTCTGTAGTTAGAGCTTTCTGAGCTGATTCTTAAGTTTTTACCTAGACCCTTATTTAAAGTAAGTTTATTTAACTTAAAATTAATTTATTGGATGTTTTCATGAGTGAAAACACAGCAAAAACTGACTAAGAATTTACTGTCTTGGTTTGGTTATTTTATGAATTGTGAAACAATACCTTTTCCAGTGGTAGTTGGCAAATCTACTAAGTTTCGCTTTGAATTGTCTTGGTTTTGGCAACTTATTTTTGCTGTCTGCAGATGTACTATTTTGGGAAAACAGAACGACATTGTCAGCTGTTTTGGTATTTACTGTTGGAAACTACTCCACAACCAGACTTTGTTCAACATTACCCTCATAAAGAGCAGGAGGAAGATGACCTCCTTTTTACTTCTGTAAATTACAAGAGTTTGTGATGGGGAAAAAAAATATGTACATAGCACTGGGACATGTACAATCCAGTTTCCTTTAAAGCTTGGAATAGCATTTGTTTAATTATACATTTTTCTTATGTGGACATTTTCTCTGTGATATTTTTTCATCTTCTCATTCTTACTGTTGGGGTTACAGTAGATTTTTATTTTCTTTAACAGAAGTAAGCTATTTTCTGCCTTGTTTCTGGAAAAGAAAAAATTAAATTCTGTGTAAATGAATTGATAGATTGTACAAAAATTAATGCTCATTTTAAAATGTTATGCTAAGTTAATAATATATGCTTAGATATATTTGGCATTTATGCATGAAAGAATAAAGATATTCTCCATGTCATGTTGACTCATGAAAAATTCTTGTCAAGACAGGTGAGACTTCATGCTGTTTCAAAATTTTGTTTTGTAATTAATACCTACATAAAGGCATCATCTTAAATACTGTTCGTCCCCCAATAGTGTGACTATGAGATCATAAATCAGAAGAGCACACAAGAGCTTGTAGAGTCAGTAGATAATCCATAAGGAAGCAAAGCATGAAGAAGAAATGAACCTGTATGCAAAATCATGCCTTGAAATCAGATCTCAGGAATCATCTGACTAAAATTCATAGTGGAGGTTCAGGTCGGTAGGATTAACACTAGTAAACAAGAAACTAGGGTTAGGACTAGTGATGTAAGTATGGATTAAAAATAGCAATCAGGAATAGAAATGTAAAATAACATTTTAAATTATTGGGAGCGGTCAAAAAAGATAAATACATTTTAAGGGGAAATATTACAATCCTTGAAAACTGAACTTAGTACAATACAGTCTCATCTTCAGATGTGTCTTAATGTGAATACACGCAGCAGGAGACAAGGCATAATGTAAAATGGCAAGTTATTAAACCCAAAAGAGATGAGCTCAAATGATGGAAAAAATGGTTAGGAAGAAGAATTGTGAGATTTTTGGCTAGTCAAGAGGATGGAATATAATAGAGGAAAAAATCCCAGGGAAAACTTACAAAAAACCAAAAAATATGCAGCTAAAATGGAATTAGAGTGGGAAAGATAAGAAAATTCTACCAGCAATAATAAAGGATAAGAGTGCAGAAGGGAGATGCAAATAGCATGGTAAGGGAAATAAATGAAGAATACATGAGCTACAGTTTTAAGCATCAACCCTAGGACCTCATCTTGGATAAACATCATATATATAATGCTGAGACTTTCACCCAGGGTTCCAGCTAGGAAGCCTCAAAAGGAGGTTTCTGCATTTTTTGCGTATATTTGAAGTCACTATATAGATCATGGAATCATAACATTGTTTTGGTTGGAAAAGACCTTTAAGATCATCAAGACCAACCACTAGTCTAACACCACCAAGTCCACCACTAAACCATGTCCCTAAGCACCATATCTATGTGTCTTTTAGATACCTCCATGGATGGTGACTCAGCCATTTCCCTGGGCAGCCTGTTCTATTGATTGACAACCCTTTCAGTGAATAATTTTTTTCAAATATCCAATCTAAACCTCCTCTGATGCAGAGGCCTTTTCCTCTTATCCTATCACATGTTGCTTAGGAGAAGACATCAATACCCACTTGGCTACAGCCTCCTTTCTGGTAGTTGTAGAGAGTGATAAGGTTGCCCCCTCAGCCTCATTTTCTCAACCACTCCAGTTTCCCCATCAGCTCCTCATTAGCTTTGTTCTCTATATCCTTCAACAGCTTCACTGACCTTCTTTGTACATGCTCCAGCACCTCAGTGTCGTTCTCGTAGTGAGGGACCCAAAACTGAACACAGCAGTCGAGATGTGGCCTCACTAGTAACTGAGTACAAGGCAACGATCACTTCCCAGACCTGCTGGCAACACTATTCCTGACACAAGCGAGAATGTTGTTGGTGCCTTGGCCACCTGGGCACACTGCTGGCTCACGTTCAGCCCACTGTTAACCAATAACCCCAGGTTCTTTTCCACCAGGCAGCTTTTCAGTCACTATTCCACAAGCTTACACCATTTCACAGGGTTGTTGTGACCCAAGTGCCTTCTTGAACCAATGAGATGGTCATAAATTAAATTACTATCAGTTTGATAATAAAAAACACAAGGCACTGGAATCTAAGAGTTTGTACTGAAGCAATAAAATCCAACTGCTAGATGTAAAAAGCTGAAATTCATTATCTTTTCTAAAGATAGAGATTGATGTAATATTTTTTATATTACAGATGGTATGAACGCAGTCTGTAAAAACACTCCCAGGCTCTGTGGTGACTAGGATTGTAATTATATTCTGAAAACAAAGAATAAACACCAAGCAGTAGTTGCTAATATGTAATGTACTGGACAAGCCTAGCAGGAGAAATTTCTGTAATTGTTAAGAAACCGAAAAACTCTGTCAAAGAAGGTTATATACTCAATAAAGAAAGCTAAAACTAGCTTTGCACTTTTACAAGTAAGGCTTTTTGTAGCCGGTGGTGAAATTATTTGAGAACTACATTGACAACAGCCACAGATTTCTCCTTGAAACAGTCAGATAGGAAATATGTATCAGTTTTCTTAACTAAGTGTAGCCCTTTTGCACTTAAAGAAAGGTTTGATTTCATATCAAAAATGAAAACTGTCTTGGGAAAAAGGGTGCCAGTAATCCAATTCTGAGCTAGGGCAAGGAGTTGACAGCTGTACAGAAAAGACCTCAGCTTTACAGAAAAACGTTAACTGAATAGAATAGGAAGATGTTGGTACTATATCAGGGGGAAATAGCTTTTCAAATGAGTTGATAATTTGCCTTTCTGGTTCATACAAGGATCTTGGAAAATAGATGCTAATAAATGGAAATTCTTCAAATGGCTTTATGTGAAGAAGAACTAAGCAGGACTGCCTTCTGTCACTGCTGCTTTGTCTAGCAAGAGAAATCATGGCCCCAGCAAATAAATAAATAAAAAGCAAAAGGATATCTAAGAAATGAAGCCTGGCTAACTCTCTTTGTATCAGCTATTGTGCTGTTCTTGGTAATGGATATTTTTTTCCTTTAACAGTATTGTGTATTTTGTTTGGTTTCTGAATATGACATTATGATATACCAGAAATACGTGATACTCGTGTTTCTGAGGAGACAAGCAGGAACAAAAACCCAAACACACCCGTGGATTCATAACCCCATTAACTACTCATGTTTTAACCTTGAAGATAAAACACAAAGACTTTTTTGAAACTGGCAATGTGTCAGTCTCATCCAAGCATAAAGAGAAATATTCATCTTCCAAAAAAAGGTAAGGATGGAGATTTGAAATCTTTTTACTGGGAACAACTGCAAAGTTACTTAAAGCAAACATTCTCATCAAATGTCTTTTATCTATTTCAGTTTTTACTTAGGGGTATATCAGACAGTACTCTAAAGGCTTGGTGAACTCTTTTCAGAATCTTCAGTGCAGAGACCAGTCAGCATGTTAAAACTATTTCAGAGAGGTCTCCCAAATTCACAAGTTCAGACACTTCTAAGAGGTCTCTCTTGGCTCGTAATCATGCAGTTCAGGTGAAGCATGTTGTAATGTGGTATGTGGGGTCTTATTTGAGGTGTATATTGGTACGGATAAAAATTATGTGGGGAACTGAATGTCTCATGTATTGGATGAGAGAAATGAAAAACAATGCAGTCCACTCCATGAAATCTTTACATAAAAATTTTAAATTGCTGTCTGATGCCTTCACTGTGAGTTAAGTTTGAACTTAGTCCCTGTTTGATTGGGGCAGGTGTCACCAAATTTAGTCAACTGTTCTTAATGATTTTAGAGATTAAGTATTTCCCTTCCAATCTACAGATTAACAAAAAAACCCTGTAACATTCTGACAGGAGACCCTTCCTCTTTTTGAACTACTTGGCCCATTTGAGAAGCTGACATACATGAACAGAAGAAAAAAAGGGTAAATGTCAAAAGAGCCCAAATGTTATTAGAGAGCAGCATGCAGAGGAACATGAAAGTAAATGGGAGGTATGAGACACATTTTGGAAAGAGTGTCAGATGGAGCAAAGTAGCAGAGTGTAAGAAATAGCTTCTAATGCTGTAGTTGGTTTGCATCAGTTTGAGGCAAGGGGAGGAAAAAAGGAAGATGTGAATCGTATGGTGAATCAAAAGGTGAGACCGAGCTACCAGTATTCATTCATTCATTCATTCATTTCATACAGCTATGAAAAACAATACTGTCCTAGGGAATATTAGAAAATATATTTTTAAGAAAGAGGAAAATGTTCGTATTATTTTGTAAAACGCTGCTAAATCTTCATTTGGAATACTGTGTACAGTCCTGCTCATCTGTGCTCAAGAAAGATAAATTTAATTTGGAACAGATGCAGTTCTCAGAAAGGCTCCTGGGATGAAGGAGAGAATGGAGTATCTGTCTTTAGGTGAAGAGAACAAAGGAGTTTGATTTAGTCTAGGCAAATAAAGGCTGAGAGAAGATATGATTCCTCTTCATAAATTTGGTAGATAAATATCAAAGAGGGTTAAAAGATATACATCACTTACATTTGAAATGGAAAGCAAGTTTTCCTAATCATTCAAAGAGTAAGGTTCTGAAATGATCTTCCAGACAGGGTAGTGCGAGCCAGGAATCCAACATATTTTAAAATGGAGCGGAAAAAAAAAAAAGCATAATTAAAGCAGTTTCCTGTTATGTCTGTGGTACAAGGCTTTGGGTATCTCATATATTGACATATTAAAGGGATTTTGAAAGGAGAAAATTGATTACACCTTATTTTCTTTGCATGAATCTCATACTTTGGGGATTTTGCTAGTCACCTATGGCACCCAGAAAAATGTTTCTTCTCCTTGATATGTACCTGTAAGTACAGACCACTAAGAGACGCTTAGGCAAAATGCAGGCAGTCTGTGTTCACCTTCCTAGAGACATGAAATTCCCCTGTTTAAATGCTCAGGCTTGAATTGGTACAACTTACTTTGGAATCATGAAAGAATTTTGAACCACATGCGATAAGGAATTCTTTCAGGATCTCATGTGAGGATCATTTATGTTGCATAGTGTTCCTCCAGTTCAAAGATTTACTTATTGTTGACGCTCTCAGTTTCTGATTCTTTCTGTAGCATGGTGGTGTTTTGGATCTCCTGATTCATGTGTGAAATACAAAAGAAAGTGATGACAAGTGGTTGGGGAATACGAATTAGACATTCCATGGTCCCTTCTAAACTGGAGACAAATGTTGCTTATCGCCAACAAGAGGCTGGGTTTGAAGATCCAACCCTCTGTACCTAAATTCCACACCAACAAAGCACATGATACTTGAGAAAGAAGAGCAGAAATACCCTGGTGATTGCAATAAGATCAGCTTATTTGTTGTCAGACAAGTCCATAGTGATGAGGTAAATGTGATGTCAAACCAGGAGTTCAAATCAGCCAGTGGTGATCAGCAGGGTATATAAACAGGCACATATATATCTATGAAGTAACTTAAATGCAGCTCCTGAGTGAAGGGGGGAGGTCACCAACAAGTCTTCTTGCAGCTCTTTGCCACACACATCTGATCCAAGGCCAGAGCTGTGCCGTGTCAGAGCTGGCTCCACCACAGGAGGGGAGGAAGGGGTTGCAGAGTCTGTTGGTGTATTGGAGTCCTTAGAGTATGGTCATAACAGGTGTATTGTACTGTTCCATGTTCTCTTGATTAGGCAGAGAACTGTAAAGCAGGTTCCCCTTTTTCTTGCTCTCAAATAAGCAGCTTGTCACCATTTCACACTGTTACTGCTGCTCTCAGTTTTATTAGTGTTTTGGTTGGGGGGGGTTTTGGAGGAGGGTATGTCCTTGCTTGGTAGTTTCTCCCTAGAGATTTCTCCTGTTTCTGGACTATCAATTTAGCCCCAGGTAAAGTTTGGTAAACTGATTTTTTCCCCTTCGATTGTCTGTGGTCTCTGGCAATTTCTCAGACCCTTTTGGGTTAACCCTGGCCAGGTCTGGCCTTCTGTACACATACCTTAACAGTAAGTGTTACTAGAAGGTATGAACTTTGTATTGATACGAAATTGTTATATTAATTGCATTCTATTTCACTGCACCAATAGTAGTGGCCATTTCCTATTGGGTGATAAAACTCTTCTGTCATTTAATCCCTGTGTTTAGGTGATTTTGGTTTACAGTTTTCAGTTGTGGGAATTAACGACTATAGCTGTTGCAGTGACAGTTCGATGTGTGTTTGGCACTTTGGGTATGTCTGTATCTCTGCTTCTGGGGTAAAGCAATGGTAAATCAACTCATTCCATAGAGCTACTTGTAATCAACTAACAGCATGTGGGCAACTGTACAGAAATGGTCTTCATTCCAGCTGTTGTAGTGTGTCAGCCTATTGTGGCATACCTTATGTTGCTTGTTCATTATAGTTCTTTTTTACAATTGTAGTCAAAAACTAATTAAGCTATGTCAGACAGGCTTTTTGAGAGGTGTTAATACTTAACAAATATACTAATTAATTGCACAACACAGAGCTCTGTTTACAGAACAATGTGATTTGTGGCTAAGGAACTAAAGAGGGACTTTGGAGACCTGAGTTCACCGCTTAGCTCTCTTTATGCTTCCTGGCTGATCATGAGAGATCCACTGGATTGCTGTGTCCTTGATTCAGGAAAGTACTTGAGGGAATAATGAAGTCAAGCATGTTGTCAAGGACCTTCTTGAATTAGGACTCTTGGAAGTGGAATGGCAGGCTCCTCCCTCCCCCTTGTTTTCCTTTTTTGTCCACCACTTATTTAGGACTCGGTCCATAACCCATCCAAAGTTTCTCCCTTTGCTTCAGCAAGCCCTGAGTGAGACTTTAGGAAAGGATACCAAATATCAGACCCTGAGCAGGTACCTGACAGAACAGGCGCCCTGATCCCAGCTGGGGCCTCTACTATAACATAAGCTATAGAAACACAGCTAACATGTTTGAGAAGAGGTGTATGGTGATTTTGCAAAACCCAGTAGCTATCCTACCACCATATCCCAAAATAACAGTTTCATAAATCTTCATTATAGTGTGGATATTTGCCATGCAGTAGTACCTACTTCAGAGACCAAATGTGACTCATATTAAATTACTTCAATCTGTGCTGATGTAGAAGCACCCCTGACACATCTCATTGTGAGCCATTTCTTCAGAGTAATTGCATTAGTAATAGCCGATTACACAGCAATCTTATGTTCCTACAAAATTAAGGTAATTACTGTAGCTAGAAACACATCCCTCTGTATTCTGTCCTAGCAAGGAAGCTGGTAAAAGGCAGTGTAATGCTTCAATTCTTTGTAACAAGAGAAACATTAAGGTATAATTACATTATTGAAGTGGTGTAGGAGAAGTTTTCATATCTGAAAGGAGCATGGAAACAAAATCATAGTTTGAAGCTACAAATTCCTAGTCTGTAAAGGGGATAAAAAGATCTTTTGCTTTTGGGTTCCTGAACAAGTATGGAGGAGATACATTTGAAACAAGTGAATGAGTCTGTGTTCTGTACTTTGAAAGTAGTAGATGTCTGTCTTTGAAGTAGATTTGTTATGCAAAGGGCACATTTTTCTTTGAACCAGATTGTCCGGAGAAGCTGCTATGGATTTATTTTTATACTGAAGTAAATAGGTATTGATCTGTTCATATGGCAAACCTCCTGAACACTAGGGTCAGCTTCTAATTACTATGCTTGCTACAGAATCTAATTTGTGTCTTAATTTTAACGTTTCTATGTGTCTTTGAGGGAAACCTGATGTTTCACATTTTTCTTAATACAGTATTAGATGTTTAATGGAACAGCTGAGAAAGGACAGGCCATTCTCTGTAATCTTAGCTAGGTGACTCAATCCTAAAGAGTCTAGAAAGGGTACTGAAAAGCCAGTCTCTTCACAGGTATTACGCAGTCTCAAAATTCATAGACAGAGGGTGCCACCGGGTCATTTCAGAGTGGCAGTCGGGGCGTGGGCTGATCAAAGTGTGTTGCATGACCTAACTACTCCTTGCAGGTTTTCAGTGATCGTACATATCAAAATCGGGACCATTGTACTATGCAAAAAGAGAAGGTCTCCCTGTAAAGAGCATGGTCTAGCTCCCTGGTGTAATCTAGAAGTATATGGGAAGTAAGTGAAAACGAATGTTTTGAGATCTGTCTTTTCTGACTGGGAAGTTTTGAAGTTTAAAAAAGTAACTTTTCAGTTGAGAGTCACAAGTCTGGGTTGTGCTTCACAGAGTGGCCCTGAGAAACCCAGTTTTGCAGTTTTCTGATTATGTACTTTCTAAGTACTGAGAAATTGGAAGTAGGCACCTGAATACAGACAGCCTTCGCTGGAAGTGAAAACGTGTGTACACACGCATCGGTTGTTTGGTGGGTTTTTTTGTTTCAGTAGAAACGGGTAGATATTCACCCTTTTTTAGTCACCTCCATGTTTTAACATTTTTGCTGCCTATAAGAACACATATTTTTGGAACTTCACACTGCTTTACCTAGAATGTGTCTTGTAGTATTACTTTCTTTGGTTTGACATCGTACAAGTCCCTTTCTTTGCTCCAAGTGGATATGAGCACATGTAGCAGCTGTGTTCTAATTGCAACAAGAGATAAAGAGAGAGTTGAAAAAATTTCTTCCTTGGGACCTGTCCTTGGGATTGGCGCTGCTAGTAGGGTTTTCATAAGCAAGTGGGCCATCTTCAATATGGTTTTCTCTGCATTATAGGGCTGGGGCAGGCAACAAGGAATGATTTTCCTTTCTGATGCAGGGGCAGGATTGACCTGTCAGTGAAATCAGCAGAAGTCTTTCTGTTGACTTCAGTATAAAAGGCAGTGATCTTATAAATGGACTTGTCTGTTGTCACAGATGGAGGGATAAGAGGGATGCACTTCACTCTTAAGAGAGAGGCAACGATATGTTTATTGATATAAAACAAGGGTGTAACGGTGTTTGGTAATTAACACAACAGTGATTAAGGTTTGATAGTAAGGTAGTCTTGATTATTTAGTGCACAGAGAACGAGGCCAGATGAAGCTGTCAAGGAGACCCTCCCATTGAGTCACGAGGTTCAGAAAGGACCCCCTTGCTTTATAAACTCCTTCTCAGAGAGGAGCCCAGGTGCGGCTGGATCCAGTCTTAGTCCCAGACTTGGCCAATGGTTTATGTCTAAAGGATTATATATGCACAATCGATCCTTTATACTTCCCAGCTCACATCACAAAGTTTAGTGCAGTAATTCCCAATTCACTTACCGATGATCTGTTGCAGCAAGGATTCTCTCGGCCTCGAGGAGTAACCTTGAGAAGCATCCCTTTCAAGGGAAGATCCTGACGTGCAGCCTGCTGTTGTCTCAGGAGATCTCAAAGGGCTCTTGGGCTGCTCAATATTTATGGAGTAAGATGATTGGTTCATATTCATATTTACATACCACCTGCAGGTGCCAGTGGACACTGACCAGTGCTCTGTCCAGGTGGCACATTAGCATAGATAGCCCTTGGCTATTGTGTTGTTAGCTGTCTTCCCAAAATCAGCGTGAGATGGATGCAGACATCACAATCATCACTAATGGTTAACAATTAATCCAGATTTACAGGAGAAAGTCAGGCAAAGGTGGGGGCATCAGGGGAAGAATACAGTCACATCTATACCCTGCTTTGTGCCGTTTCATCCACACATAGCTCTGTGTCCTTTGGAGATAACATCTTGTGGTTGTACAGCATTATTCACTGTTTCCTTTAGCTGTGCTAAAAGAAAGAGTGAAAAATCAAGTCCACTATTCTTTCCTGCTTTCTAGAGCACAGAAGGTAGAAAAGGTGCGTGGAAGAAGTATCAATAAAAGTCAGTGAATGCAGACCCAAGGCACTATTTGGTATTTATCAGGGAGCAACAGCAGGCTATGTGATCCTAGGTGATTCAACTATAAATTACGCAGAGATCATAGAATCATAGAATGTGTAAGGTTGGAAGGAACCTTTAGAGGTCATCTAGTCCAACCCCCATGCAGTAAGCAGGGCCATCTTAACTAGATCAGGTTGCTCAGAGCCCCATCAAGCCTGACCTTGAATATCTCCAGGAATGGGGCCACCACCACGTCTCTGGGCAACCTGTTCCATTCAGGATGTGGTTGACCTACTGGGCTGCAGATCATATTGGTGGCTCATGTCCATCTTCTCATTCATTAATACACTCAACAACTCCTCCTCAGGGCTGCTTTCCAGCACATCACCTCCTAACCTGTATGGACAATGGGGACTGTCCCGACCCAGGTGCAGGACTCTGCACTTGGCTTTGGTGAACCTCATGAGGTTCGCATGGGCCCACTTCTCCAGCCTGTCCAGGTTACTGGATGGCATCCCATACCTCCAACACATTAACTTCACCACTCAGCTTGGTGTCATCAGAAAATTTGCTGATGGTGTGCTCAATATAATTAATGGAGATATTAAACAGCACATGTCCCAGCACAAACCCCTGATGAACTCTACTTGTCACCGTCTTCCATCTGGACTTGCAGCCATTGACCACCACCCTCTGGATGCAACCATCCAGCCAATTCCTCATCCACTGAATAGTCCACCCATCCAATCCATATCTCTTCAACTTAGAAGGAAAGCTGTTGTGGGGGACCATGTTGAAGGCCTTGCAGAAATCCAGATAGATGACATCAGTACGGTGAAAATCATGACAGTTTATTACAGTTATATTAAACTCAGACTAGGGCACCTGGATTTCACTTTTATTCAGGTCTGTTACTGTTGCACCTACCAACCTTGTAACAGAATAGGACCACGACTGTCTTCAGTGTAAGTTCCATCAAAATCCCATCATGATAAATTGAAAACTAAACAAAACAGCGATGGTTAAAGAATACTGTAAACTAGTCTCATCACTGCAGTAGAGAAATGGTAAAATGTCACAGAGAGAACAAAGCTCAGGTCAGTGTTTAAAACCCTTGTCATCATCATACCCAAACACAGAACACAACTCTTTGTCAGATCATAGCAATATAAACAGGATGATCTGTCTTGTGGGAGAGAATGTAGCAGCTGTCCTGTGTCAGCACAATGGGTGAGCAGCTGAGGCAGCTTTCATTGGGTAATAAACAAAACTTTAACATTTGCACAGAAAAGATCAGAAGCAGCCTGCTTGTGAGATGATGTTGGTGTTTGGTTGGGGTTTTTTTATAGCTCTTATGCAAGAATCTAGTGTATTTTTAGGAAGGTTTATTAAATTTGCAGCAACAATATCCATTAAATATCCATTCAGATTTCTGAGCTCTGTGTTAGAAAAGTTGGAGAAGAAAGCAAACACTGGAAGTTTAATTGCATAAAAATAGTAAGAGAGGAGACATGTTTCTACCTATTAATGTTTCTGGCAATCACCTGAATGAGGGATAGGCTCGGTCTATTGTTTAACTTCTTTTTAAACATAATGTGATAACTTGCATGTGTTATGTTGTAGAAGATCCTTGGCATTTTCTGTGTTCTGAGCATCACAAAGATTGTGTCTATGTGGAGACACCTCTTCATCTTCAGCAGCCTAGTGTGTGAGAGTAAGGGGCCCAAACACACAGAGAACCTGGATACAATTTGGGGGGTTCCATGAACATTGTAACACTGCATATAACAGTTTTTCGAAAGAAGCTCTTTGAGGGCAGCAAAGAAATGCTTATTTGATGTTTGAATAGTGCTGCTTCCCACAGACAATCATGAAAGTTATAAGGGGATTTATAAGCTTACTTAGATTGTCTCTTTTCTATAATGTAAGGAAGAAAAAATAAAAAGAGACATATTAGCAAGGCTTTAGCTTTCATAACTTTCAGATGCACCTTTAATGAGATATAATGAAGATTCATCTTGGAACAAGCTGATTCAACATGTTCTGGTCTTTAAAGAGACCTGCACTATGATGGTTACAGTAGTTACATTCAGTTAACTTTTTTATTTATTGTTTTTCAGTGTGAGATGTTTGCAGCAAACAGCAGGAAACCTTTGTTTCATTTGAAGCAGCTGATGACTGTATTTTGGGCTGTAAATCTTCTTTGATGTTCAGAAAGTTCACTGGCGTTGAACTCAGCCTAAAGTTAAACAAGAAAAAACCCAACAAATATATGTATTCTCTGGAAATCCCACAGAAAGCACTGCTTTGTATCTCTGGTGAATTTTCATAGCCTATTCTAGCTGCACTGAGTGAGGATAAAATCTTTTCTCTGACATAGGCAGGTGTTGGCTTTGGGCCTTCTATCTCCGCAGCAGCTGTGTGTCTGTCTGTTTCACAAGCCAGGAATACTGTTCTTCCTGGTCCAACCTTGAAATCGTGAACTTAGCTAGTCCCATATGAGGAGTTGAAACCTGAGCCTTGTATGGTCTGCATCAGCCCAACTGAACTGCAGAGCTTGATTTCCACAACAGCAGCCCAAGCGTAAGAGAGGGGTTGCCCATGCAATAGAATTGCTTTTCCACTACTTTGGCCTATTTTTAACCTTCCAGCAGCATTGCTATCAGATAGGTCAATGAAACCAAAACTAAGTGTTCATTTTCTAGGGCTGGCTGAACTGGCATTGCAAACTTAATTTACTTTCTCATTTAAAGTTTAATTTCTGACATTAATTTTCTGGTAATGATTACAGTCACTATTCTGGAAGATTCTGGAGGATATATTTTAAAAAACCCCTCTACTATATATGTGCTTAAGCACCTTTCTTGTACAAAAATATTTTCCCTAAACTGTTGACCTGATCTGCAAACTGATCTCAAAACACTACCAATTTCTGATGTTTCTCAGAAGCAGCTGAAGAACTAGGGGTTAGGCTGTGGACTCCCAGGTCTGTTTCTTAAGACTACTCCAAATTAATTTTTGCCCCCATTAGAAGAATGGGAATGCAATCTGTATGGCCCCGCTCCAGAAAAGGTGGGGTTTTCAGACTATGCCATTGCACTGTGAGACAGTGGTGCTGCATTTCCAAACAGCCACTATAACCCTGCTTTGTACTCACAGAGAGGGGTTATAGCATCATAAGCATAATTCTGCATGCCATAACACTTAAATTGCTCTTTCTTCGAGCCACCTGGCACCATCTCATGCTCTCTGCATGTGGTACTCGTGCTTCTTCACTGCAGCTTCCTCTTTCTTAACTCCAGATACACAGAAAGATCACCAGAGTCCTGATGTGGGGTCTTTTCCAAGAAGTGATTGAGTTCTTAGAATACCACTGGGTTTAGAGGGAGGGCAGTGCTGTGCGCTTAGTTAATTCTGCTCTTAGAGAATTCAAATTATCACAGGCAGCAGAGACAGAGTAATTTGGAACACTTTGAAAAATCCTGGCCTTGATCTGTTTTCCCTTAGATTTCAGTTGGTGTATCAAATCATGGAATGGATCCTCTGTAATGTAAACATTCCCATGGAGTTAGAAGTACTTACACCAGCAAAAACGAGCTTTGATTGAATACAATAAAAAGCAATGGATATTGATTTGTTGCTTGGATACTGGTAAATTACCAATATTTTTTCTTTAAAAATTACTTTTTAAAAATGCACCGAAGGCCTCCAGATTAAGCTTCTTTTGCTGTCCACCATTGTCAGAGGCGTATCTCCTGCCATCTAGTAAATATGAGAGAGAGAAACAAACAATTCAGGGAAACCATTGCATCAACACAGCATCCAGTTCAAGGCAACAAGTCTTAGCCAACTGCGTGTGTAAGAGGAAGACTGGATCTGAGCAGAGGAAACATTGTGCGGCTGCTCGGTACGAAATTCAACTCTGACTTTCAAAGGCAAGGCTCTGGCCCTGGCTCAGCTAACCTGAAGGTCATTGTGGTAACCCTGAGTTGTGATTTGCATTACCCAGGCAATTAGTAAGATTAAATAGTTCAAATTCCTCGTGTAGTGTTTTCACTATCAATGAAGAAGGAGAGTAAGAGAAACAGGCCTCCACAGACAGTAAACTGATTTGTGGACATGATTATCTACCTCTCTCTGTCTTCATTGATGGTTCGATCTCATCTTAGAATGGGATACATTCTGCTCTGGAGGTGCTTCTTTTCCTCTGTCTGGAGAGGAAAATTGGACAAGTGGCTTAGACTAGGTAAGTCTAAACTTGGGCAAGATGAAGTCCAGCCCTGCCTCAACTCTGCCATCTCAGAAATACAGTTAAATAGTACTTGAACTAGGCTTTGTGATGGAATTACTTAAGACGTGTATGTGGACCTTTTGGAGGGGGAAAAGTGCATAACCTATGTCAAAGGAGGATGTATCATATAAAACCTCACATGTCTCAGTTTCCCTGCATATTATACTCAGCCAAGTAATGATAACCTGTACTTTTCAAACACCTTCACATTCTGTACAGTGGCTGCAGGACTGGCTATAGTAGAGGTACATTGAATAACCCAGAATATATCTCCCCAAATCATAAAATGAGCAACAATTATAACCTCCACAAAATTACTTATTGCAGGCTCCTTCTCATCTTCAGCATATGATAGTTTAGATCACTTCCTTGTCTGGTGTGTTTTGGACAGTTTGCAGACAGTATTTAGAATAGAGATTAGGTCAAGGTAGCTATTTGCATGAGGTGATCTTACGACTAATGTAGGTTAGGAAAGGAATCACAGGGTTATGGTACTAGCTATGAGTGCTCAGATGCTTTAGCTGATTTAATTTTGTATGTGATGCGGTTCCTTTTAGGGGAATAGGAGGCACCCTGAGCTGTTTACAGCCAGAGGTGTGATAACACATGATGCTTTGGCTAGAAAGAATGTATGAGAGGAGAGTCTGCAGTTTATATAATCTCATGCAAGGTAAGATTCATATAAGCTTTATATAAATCTTAAACTGCAGGTTCTTTGAAGGAAGGTAGTGAGCATACAACTTGTCATATGGCTATTTTATGACAATAGAAAAGTAAGTCATCATCATCAGGCTTGTAAAGAGAAGGAAAATCTGTGGCTGAATGAGTTCTCTTGTATAATCACTGTCCATATGTAAATATACCAGAGGGCATATAGTATTACAACGACTCCTGGGTCATCAATCATTCTTTCAAATTGTTCCTGAGATACTGTACATAGATCCTTGAAGTTGAAAGTAGGACAGATGTAGCCCACAATCTCCAGAGCAAATGCCCCTTGTATAATATCTGAAGATCCTGAGTAGGCGTACCACTCTCTGTTCTTTAAGTACCTTATTAATTCAAATGTCGTTTTCAAAGATGTTTGTAGAGGGGCTGCATATTCAGTGACATTCTGTTGTCAAACACAAGCAATCTTCACATTCCCCTCAATCATTACTCACAAGCACTAGATATTTAATATAACAAGATGTTTGCATACCATGTAGTTTCAGCAAAAAGTAAGCCACCTTTTTACTAGCTAGCTTTAAAAATCATCAGAATTGAAGTTTAAAACCCTGCAGTAAAATGCATAGTTTGTTTTGCAGGTAGGACAGGTCATTATGTTTGTTTCTGAAAGCTTGAATGCAAGCAGAAATATAAGATAGAATGTATGTTTTAAACACATACCATCAAACTACCACATGAATTAATAATCTTATAATTCTGCAAATAACTGCTGGACAGTTCCTCCATGAGTGGCATATGTAAAATAAATCTGTACCTGAATAAAGTATTATGGCATAAAGATAAAAGAAAAAAATCTGCTAAAAACAATTTATACATAATACAAATATGCTTACAAGAACTTTCTTATGGCTATTGCCTAATAGAAAATATTGATATGCATCGTTTATCTTAGCACAGCTAAATATAAACAATTTGATTAACATGTTTTGGTTTTCTGTGATAGTATCTATTAAAGTTTTTAGTACCTTACTCCAAATAACCCTATATCTTCATTGTTCACAGGACAAGTTTTTAAATGTAACTTACAGCGTCCTTTGAGATATAACATCGATTGAGGGCCCCAGCTTCTCATTATGGCTTTACTCTGCAAGTTACAGAAAGAAAGTAGGTATTATTTCACCAGAAATGAACTGTCTCATATGATAGAGGCATTTCTAACACAACATTTACCTTTAGAGCACACTCAGTTTCAACTATGAGGAAAGCCATGAAGATGGCGCAGGCACAAAGCACGGCGGTTTTAGTTTTCTGAAAGAAAATAGCAATAGTTGGGTGTTTCGTGCGGGTTGCTTCCCTGATGTGTGAGCGAAAAGGAGCGGTATGATAAACAGCTGCACACATACACTGTGATCTTACCATTCTGCCACGTCTGCTGTCACTCCCTTCTGTCATCCAAGTACTGTCAAAGATTTGCTTTGCAACACTTTCACCTGTAAAGAGTTAAAGTAGCTGGAGATCATAATACATACAAATCTCAGTTCAGTTGGTCGTGGTCCTTTCCGGCCGTCTGTCTTACAGGCAACAATATTTGCATGCAGATTAGGTTGTGAGAATTAGGTATGAAGTATTTACCTTCTTTTGTGATTAAAGCTGGAAAATTATGTGTCAGGCTCTTTTATATCAGGGTAGTTAATGAGTTGGCCCCAGGAGATCCTGAAAACAACCTGTACCTGAAAGAGAAAAACCCACAACACAGAAGTTGACTAAATGTCAAGTGTTCTCAGTAGGTGGTGCATATATGTAATCTTTATCTTTGATCCTGACTTCTACTACAACAGATTTTTTTTTTGTTAAATCTCCTTTCTTAACTGACCTCATTTATTATATGTGCATTTTTCTGTCACAAACTTATTTTCAGTTTTCATAAGTTACGCAGTGTCATAGCATCCATGTATCTGTAAGGTCTTATTTTAGTTTCAAGTCTTTTTTAATGCGTTCATTGTAGTCATTATTTATGTTTATGTTGCTCTCTGGCTTGTGGTATGAAATACATTCTTATTTCAGGTTTTTTATATTTCTGTTTCAGACATTTGATAACTTGATTGCAAAAGCAATGACTGTGTGTATTGCAGTCAGTATTTTTATTTTCTTAATCAGACACTCTGTTCAGGCTGTGAGATCTCTTGTGTTCCTTGTCAGGACTGCATGCATTAAGCTATGTTTTCTCTGGTTTTAACAGGCTTTGATAGGCAATCCTTTTAATGCTTTCTTTTTTTGTCTCACTCCATTGATTTATGTGGCATGTTAGACACCAAAAAAAAAATCACACGGTGCTTTTAATGTTCATTAGTTCTTTGCACAAATTTGTGTTGTTTACTAAGGATCAGGTCATGCACGTTATGTTTAGTACTGTATTCAAATGCCTACTCCATTTGAGGGGATAAGTTAAAAGTTTTATTTTAGGGCATAGCTGAGATAACTCATTCCAAGAGATAGAGTCATGTGTGTGTCCCCGCCCTGTATATGCATGCTGCTCATAGACTACTAAATATCATAGTTGTTACAGAGATTAGAGGGAGTCCCTCTCCCTGAAGCTGTTAGCTTAAGCTCTTCTTCTGCTTTATTTACAGAAGCCTGTGCTGCACTACCATGAATCACAACGCAGCGTAATTACAGGTTCTCCCATATACTTTCAGGGATGATGTACTCAGTACAAAGTGTTGCTGTGTGCAATGATACAAAACTTGTGAAGAGTGTGGCTTACGTGCTTGTTTCCCTGCTAGCAGCCCTGTTCATAGACAAAAGTAAGGAAGGATACAGGAATACCTTCCCACCCAAACATGTTGTCTTGCTGAAGTTCTGAAATTAAGAAAAGAACTTATTTTTTCCAGTTTGTCTGCCCATACTTAGTGACAGCATGAATTCAGAAAATTTGTAAGAGAAAACTCATATCCCCAAGCAAAATTTTGGTTCCTTTTATCTAACTAGAATGATTTACAGAGTTCCAGGAGTAGGAGTACAGACAAAAGACATAAACAGACTGCCCCAGTTCTACTGCGTAGAAGATAATTATGGCTGCTGAGCAGTTCTTTCTCACTTCAACAAACCTGGGACAATATTTTGTGAACCAGCCCTTGAAGACATAAAGTCTGGCTTCTGACAAGTCTTTCCTGCATTATGGGTGATAAAATGAAGATTTGCAGGTGGCATTGTCAAGCCCTCAGCTGTTTCTTAAGGGAGAAATAAGGTCGGTTTGGAAGCAGCTGTTACTTGTTTTACAAGGTGATGTGGTAGCCAGAAACACAGGAAGGTATTTTGCTTAAATCTTCTGTGAGTTGGATCATTAAAATTATAGCAAGTTTACAGCTATGGAGATTTTTAACTCTTTGTTAAGCAGCTGTTGCTAATCAATGAGATACTTCAGTTCTGCTTTGTTCTGCTTTGCTGAAAGTTGAACCAAAGCTAGCCAAAATCAGCCTTGCTGTTCATCCTGGCCAGACTCAGACTCCACTGAATTCAGTAAGTTTTTTGCTAGCCTCAGTTTTGATCTGATCTCTGAGCAGTGTTGCTTTTGCCAGCTTTTGTCATTTTCCTTGAATTTTCCTGGCCTACTGGAAGCATATGATTGGGAAAATCTTTTGATATATTTTTTTAAGTAAGCTTTTAAAATTAATAGTTGTGGCGATGGTAAAAAAAATGTAACTGGATGTATTCTCTCAACAAAACCTTTTTCTAAGGATTGGCATTAAATGAGGGTGGGTTGGTTTTTTTTCATTTCTAGGTTGCCAAACCCTGGAAGGTAGTAGCCCACTGTTCACTCTGCATTAGCCCTTTCTTCTGCTTAGCAATGGATTATACTTTCCTGTGTCCTTCTTGTAAACACGGAAGTACCTTCTCTTTTTGGTGCTTCTGTTCTTTGCTATTTGTGAACTGTGGCTGCTGTAATAATCATCCCTACATGCTGGGCTTAGTTCTATCCATAATTTTCCTTGCTTCTGTTTGAAATTTCAGGCACTAAAACAACTACTGAAGTAGTGAGAATGGCCTTTCGCTGTACGAATAACTTTCCCTTGTCTTGGGCTAATTTGCCATTGATTATTTAATGCAGTGCCTATTACTTCTTGCTTGCTACTTTATGCCCTTTTTGCCTTAGATAATATTCACAAGTAACTCACTTTCTAGATCTCAGGGACTGATGAAGTCCAGTACTATTACTCTGCTTGGTCTTTGGCTTCCTTTCATTAGAAGAGTGAGCTCTGCAAATGTTTTTACCCATATTACATTCTAACAGTTCATGTCCAGCTGTAAAAATCTAAACCACCTGTTCCCCAAAGTTTTCCCCTGTTAGAAATGAAAGATGTCCTCAGTGCACTCTGGCTGTTTGATGGATTGTCGTGCTGTTTTCCTGTGCACAGATGGGTAAAGGCCTTGCTGCAATGGTGTTCAATTATTTAAATGCTTCAGTGTGTGTACTGGGTTTCCAGGGCAAGATTTTTTTTTTTGAGGTGGGGGAGAGTCTGTAGAGGTGAAAAGACACCAGATGACGTCCCCACATCAGAGTGAGTTCGAGTTGGGCCCAAGATGGGCTTGCCACTGACCAAAGCTGAGCCAATCAGTGACAGTCTTCTAGAATCATAGAATATCTGAAGTTGGAAGGGATCCATAAGGATCATCAAGCCCAACTTCTTGCTCCTCACAAGACTACCTAAAATGAAAGTATATGACTAAGGGCATCACCCAGATGAACCTGGAACTCTGTCAGGCTTGGTGCCATGACCACTTCCCTAGGAAACCTCTTCCAGTGACCAACCATGTTATCAGTGAAGCACCTTTTCCTAATGTCCAATCTGAAATTCCCTTACACGTTCCCTTTCCTCATTGTCAGGGCCCAACCTGGATAGTCCAGGAAGCTGTAGCAGGTTTATGATTCCCTCAGGCCAAATTAAGGTGAAATGACACCAAATGATCTGGTAAATGTTATATTTATGGTAGAAGCAAAGAAAAACTGGAAAAGTATAATGGTGTATCTTGTTATTAAAACATTTATAAGAACAAGAGAGAAAAGGAAATAGAGAGATCACACTCACATGGCTCCTTGGGTTTGTATTTTTATAGTCCCATAATGTCATTTCAGTCATAAATTTGATAATTTATTAAAAATTTAATCCACTCCATGCATTAATACTAGCCTGATAGTTAAAGGTATTTGGCAGGATTTTCCCAGGTATCCTCTCACAATTTTTTTCCCACTGTGTTCAGTTTAGTCCTCTTTAGAAACTCTTAATGCTGGATTGAAAGGATTTTTATTATCTTTCTATGATTAATACAAAAGAAACATCAGATGACTTATGACAAAGAAAGATGTAACTTTTTAGATTGGTTTCTGTGAACTAGCTATTTCAGAACATCTGTATTGTGATGACCATTCAGGACAATAAGAACTCTAATAACACTAATAATGCAACACAATACCAAATGTATTTACCGTGCAGAAGAAAGATGTGGCATTTGACTATGCAGCATATGCTTTTGTAAGGAAAGAACAGAAGGTGCCCCCATCCCCTTTAATCTCTGTCAGAAGTGCCATGTCAAGAATGAACTCTGAGGGGCTGTTGTTAGGTTTAACCTTTTCCAGGTAGCCTGTCTTGAGTATTGTCCATCTAGGCTCTGCATTCATCTGTGTACAGCACTGATTCCTGGGGGCACAGCTAATCAATTCTTCCTGTTTATTAGCATGTTGAAGTCCTTGGGCTGACAAGCACAGCCAATTTGTGTGTGAGGAACAGATGTCTCTGACAGCACTTCATTGTAGAGTGCAGACAGACCTGTAGCACAGCAGGAGGTCAAGACCTTTCAGAAGGTCGCGGCTCAGAGTGTGCAGCCTCCACCCTCCCTGCGGATTTGAGCTGCAGGCAGGTTAAATATGTGTCCCGAGTTCAGCTGGGACAGGTTGATTCTCACCAGAAGCTGAGAGGGGACACAGCCGGGACAGGTGACCCAAGCTGACCAAAGGGGTATTCCATACCATATGACATCATGCTCAGTATAAAAGAGGACTAGCTGGGGAGGGGTGGTGTGACTCAGGGATGGTCTGGTTTCATGTATGGTGCTGTACAGTCTGAGTTGTACAGTTTTTGGTGAGAAACTGCATTGTGCATCACCATGTTTGCATATTGTGTTCTCAATCCTGTTGTTCTTTCCCTGTCCCTGTGCTGTTTCAGTAAACTGTTCTTACCCAAACCCATAAGGTTTGCCTTTGCCTCCCCATCCAACCAGGGAAGGGGTGAGTGAGCTGGGCCTGGTGCTCAGCTGCAGCTGGGGCTGAACCATGACAACATGGTACAGGTATTCTTTGCACAGGAGTAGGTTTTAAGCTGAAGCTTTCATACATTGTCCTTGCCTAATCTGTGTTTGAGCTGTTCCTGTGCCTGGTGATACAGAGCTTGACTTTGACACGTGAACTGGACTTCCTGGCTTGATCTCAGACATGCTTCATCTCCCTGAGCTTGTCTCATAATGTGGACTGCTGGCTCGACCTGGTTACCACCACTGTCCCTGCCCTTCTTACTCAGATACTGTGGGACTGAGCCCTTTTCAGTGCGGACCCTGCTGCTGCCTGCCTTCTTGTCAACTTAGCTCCCAATTGGTTTCCCCTGAGGCTTTGCCTGCCCTTGCTGCTCCCTGTCATAGGCCTGCTGAAAAGTGAGTAACCTTGCAACATGGCAATACTGAACACTTAATTAGCCTGACAGTGTCTCCATATGCTAGGAAACAATCCCTCTCATTACCAAGCATCTGGTACTTTGCTGTGTGGGAAAGGGTGTATACAAACTGATTGCCAGCAGTAGTGAAGGGCTGAACTTGGAGTGCCAAGAGGTTTAACCTTACTGTGCAATTTCACGTGTTCTTTGCCTGATACTGTCTGGCTCTGCCTTGGCCTACCTAAAAGCGGTTTATTCTTGCTGCAACTGGCTCTGGTGGGAACTAGAGTCCATTGTTCCAAGAACTGGTCATGGTGTTCAAATCCAAGAGTTGGACACCCAATAGGTAACCTAGTTTCTTCCTGTTCACCTGCTGAAAGGCCACTGTGCTGTTACCTCTGGTACAGGTAGAGGGATTATAAACCTTAGAGCAGTTAAAGCCAAGACCTTAAAATGGGTCGGTGAGGTCAGGAGAATGGAAACAAAATAAAATTACAGAATGACAATTAAATCTTAAAGAGAAAAATATGACTGAAGACAAACAGTGTATGTCAACTATTTTTGAGAAGGGGGAAAAAAGAAAGCAAGTCTTGTAAAAAAAGTATACTAGCTCCTTTCCTGTTATAAGCTTAAGTGAGAATCTCTTTGTACCCAGACAAAAGGAAATGGTAGTGTGATTATTTTTTTTCCACTGACCTGCTACCTTCTGAAGAGATGACAAGCATCCAAATCACATCATTATATAGTTCACTTCAGACCGAAGTGAACTCCCCTCATGAATAGGGAGTGATTTATGAGTTGAGTCCTTAGGTGAAAAGTGCGTGAATTGGATAACTAGAAGATGAGTGAACTATTACTCACATGATACAATCATATAATTATCACAGAGAATTGGTGTGATCGTTCTACTTTGTTTGGTCAAAGACAGAAAGCCTGATTCTGATACTTTTAGCAGAAGTAATCTCTTAATTTTGCAAGTTTTGCCTTGACTTTTCAGGGGATGATTTCCAACTCTGGACTCAGGAGTGATGAATGATTCACTCTGGTAAAATCTAAATGCATGACTTTGCTTTTGTTTCACACAGAACAGCCTATGTAGAATACTGTCTACTGTAAAGTCTGCCATGACCAGCAATGTTTGAGTGGAATGGGAGAATTACAGATTCAAGTTCCCACATGGTAGCTTCCATTGATCTGAAATAATTTTTGAACTGCAATACTGTTTTTCATGTATCACCTTATAGTCAGAAAACCTTGTAATAAAAGTGATTCCCCACATAATAATTGTTGAGCTGCGTAATTAGAAATGAAGTGTTATTTTGCATGTGTCGTAGTCTTTACTCCACATGAACAGAACACACCTCCATCTTCTGGAAATTCTTTCATCTCTCTACATTCTACAGAAAATCTGCAGCCTGGGATTGTTGGCTCTGCTCACAAAAAAAGAGAGGGACCTCAGGGCTGTGTAGATGAGTTGGCTCGGTAGTTTATAGGACACTGTTTGGTTCTAAATAAGATTTGGTTGCCTGTAGCTGACCAAGAAATGAGAAACACAAGCAGAAAGCAGCTACATGTTTTCACTTTCCTTCCCAGACAATGCTCACTGACCACTTTGGAGGGTTGTGACTGCTCTCTGCCATGTAGCACACTTGTTGGGGTTTTTTTAATGAAATACAAATACATTTTCACTGTTGAAATTTCTCTGTTGTAATCTTGCTTCAACACAGCCCAGGGAACTGTATATCCCTGAGCAGTTATTTCTTCCTTTGTGGCACATGTAATGGTGACCTTCAAAGCTCCACACACAAGATTTCACACTGACCATTCAAAGGAGCCCAACTCTTAATGGGCAGTTGCCCCCAAAGTGATACTGGCATTTACAGCTCCAGGCTGTTGCAACCATCAAAATATTAACAACTATCACAGTCGCTTAGGGTCACTCTTTGCAAACCCAGAAAAAGAATAATTTTAATTTTTCTCTATGTAATTTATTTTTCTGTATTTAAGCTGGTCTTCTGACTAGCAATATAGCTCCCTTAAATAACTAAAACAAAAGAGACACTCTCATGCAGTCACTTGATGACATATTTACAAGAAAGCTTATCTGCAGTGTGAGGTTTGCACTAACAGAAAGATAGACTTCGGCAGCTGCCCTGTTTTTTCTTTACAGGATGCTTTTCCGAAGAGAGAAACTCTGTGATCATCCCTGCTCATCATGTAAAACTTACAAGTGTTTTTTTCCCCATTATTTCTCGGTTAAGCATAGGTAAAGCATCCAGACAACCACTGCACAAGGCTCTTGTAGTTTTTAGCACCTGATTTTACTCCAGTGGTGTTCTTAAATTTTGTCATGCAAGCACCGGGACATATTTTGGTGACAATTTCCAGCAGGTATGTATCACTCATCCGCTGCATTTCTCTCTGCTAGCTAGCACAGCTGTTTTATTAGTTGTTTTCAGTTCTTCATTTCTAAAGGCAGTACTGTTCTTGATTGATAATTCCAATCCCAGGTAAATCAGCCATTTGTACGGACTTAACTCTGCTCTGTCAAACATCCTTGAGGTTTTTCCTGTAGAACACTATCACCACCGTGTGGCCATCTAAAGCTTCTTCTGCTTTAGCTGTCCTTTGCTTCCACCTGGGTGCACAAAAATTAGAGAACTAAAGCACAGAGAACAAACAACCCTAGCATCGCACCTCTAATACCGTGTTCAGTTTTGGACCCCCCCCACTACAAGAAAGACATCGAGGTTCTGGAGCATGCCCAGAGAAGGGCAAGCAGACTGGTGAACGGGCTGGAGAGCAAATCTTTTGAGAAGTGGCTGAGGGAACTGGGGTTGTTTAGCCTGGAGAAGAGGAGACTGAGGGGAGGCCTATAATTACCTGAAAGGAGGTTGAAGAGAGGTTGGCTTTGGTTTCTTTGCCCAAGGGACAGGTGATAGGATGAGGGGGAAAGGACTCAAGCTGCACCAGGGCAGGTTCAGATTGGACACTAGGAAAAAGTTATTCACTGAAAGGGTTATTGGGCATTGGAACAGGCAGCCAGGGAGGTGGTTGAGTCACCAACCCTGGATGTATTTAAAAGATGGGTAGATGAAGTACTTAGAGATATGGTTTAGTAGAGGACAGGTACGGTTGGACTCAACGATCTCAAAGGTCTTTTCCAACTTAGTGATTTTGTGATTCTATGATATGTTCTGCCTATTATTTTAAAATTAAAACCAAAAGAAAAAAAAGCTATAAACCTCAATTCTGCAAATACTTGAATTTTTTTCTTCTGGAAAATCTTACCATGTTTTCCTCAAAGCTTAGCAAGTTGTGGTTGTTTGCCTTTAGGAAAAGAATGCAAAAAGGTTGTGAGAGAGGAATTAACTGGCTTGAAACATCCTCATTTACTAAGAGGAAATCGAAAATTCCCAAATCTATGGTGTCGCAGTTTTGCATAGCTGTGCTGCGAGACGGCTTCTGCACGCAGCAGCTAGAAGCTCTCTGCAGGCCCCACACAGTCAACATCGGCCAATTCAAGGCCAAAGTTGCTGCTGACCAGGGCCGAGCCAATCTGAGATGGTCACAGCGCCTCTGGGAGTCACATATGGGACAAAAAACCCCTGCAGACAGATGCGTTTTGCCACCAGAGAAG
>VZTU01027814.1:0-23041 GCA_013400835.1 Zapornia atra | reverse complement strand
CTCCCCCATTCCCTGCCTCTACCCATGACACAATGCAGGTGGAAGACAGGAGCAAAATCATTAATAAAGTGAAGTCTGCTCAGAAGGGAGGGGTGGGAGGAGGTGTTTTAAGATCTAGTTGCTCTTCTCATTATCCAACTCTGGTTTCACTGGGTGTGTAGTGTAATAAATTAGATAGTTTTCTTTATTCTGTGTTGAGTCTGTTTTGCTCTTGATACTAATTGTGGAACGATCTCTCCCTGCCACTATCTCGACTCCTAAGCCTTTTAATATATATTTTCTCCCCTGTCCAGCTGAAAAGGGGAGTGATAGATTGACTTTGGTGGGCATCTGGCCGCCAGCTGGGGTCAAACCACCACAGTCCTGGATCTGAATTTTGCATCTTTGAAACTAAACAGTTTTGTTTCATACAATTTAAAGTGTATGTTTCATTCAAAACCAGACTTTATGCTAAGCTTCAGTTGTCATTATTGACAATACTCTCTAGCAGAGAGATAAAATTGCAGATAAAATGGAAAGAAAATACATTGAGGTTTTTTCAGTGATACAGTCACACATACACAGCTGAGTAATCCTCAGGTTTCAAAAAATGAGTTTGATATCAATTTTTTTGTTAAGGAAAGCCCTTTTCACATATAGAAGAAGGAATTTACAGATCAGGGCTATCTGTTTAACCCAGCCATAACACTATAATTTTCAACCTGTTGAAATTTCAGCACACATTTCTCATCCTCGAAAATGGTCGACCTACTTGCTATGACACAAGAAGCAACCTCCTGCAACTGTCCCAGTTGTGGCTATTAAATCACTGTTCCCCGTGCTGGCTTGCTTGCTTACTTCCTATTCCATTCATCTGTTAATTCCCTTCTTACATTTGCTAAGACTATTAGTAATAATTTTAAGAGGAAATATATATACAGAATAACAGACCAATTAATGATAATTAATTTAGTCTTTGAGGGGTGAAAGGGAAATGTACTTGCAGATTTTCATAACTTGTAAAAAACATTTTGGAGAGGGGATATAGTAAGTCTTTGCACTAAAGATAACAGATGTTAATTCTAACACTTTCAGTTTTCAAACCAATTTGTTACTCTCTTCTGACATTTTTAGTAAAGAAATTTCTAGGCAGAAGCCACACTTACAGCCACCCCTCCTCCACCAGAATCTGGCCATGCAAAACTACAACAATTAATGAAAGATATGACTGTAAAAGTCTATGTAAATACATTTTAGTAGATACCAGACTCAGCCACAATGACCCACAATTAACCACAAGGTCTCTCTTAGGCTCATTAGCTTTGAATATTGTTTGAAATTATCTTTGAGAAAGATTTACCACAAAGCAGACTTTTCTTTGCAGATACATTTTGGGCCAAAAATTATTAAGCCTGGAAATTTTACTAAACCAGGTAAGAACATGAATACAAAGTTTTAAAAATGGATTTATGTTTTGTGCATGTCTATATGTCTATATGCAAACAACTATCAACTGCAATGGTATATATGTTTAAAGTTTACAAGTGCTAATAAAAGTATAGAAGTCTGAGAATGGCTAAATTTTATTGGAAAATTATTTCTTACTCATTTCATACCATTTCTTCAAATAATTTGGGGTTTTCAATCAGAAAACTAAAATTTTATGGAAATGTAAAGTCAAGCTAGTCATAATCCTACTTTATGCTGAATTATTAAGAATAGAAAGCAACCGGCTTCCCCCTCAAGTTACCTCAGTGTCACAGTTTTGTGTAGCTGGGTACTGGGAGAGAACTGCTGACCAAGGCCGAACCAATCAGCGATGGTCACAGCGCCTCTGGGAATCACATACAGGAGAAAAAAAACCCAGAAGCAGCTGCATTTTTCCACCTGAGAAGGGAGTGAGAAGATGTAAGGAGCTGTGCAGACACCAAGGCTGGGGAGGGGAGGGAGGAGGCGCCCCAGGTGCCAGAGAGAAAGATGCCCCTGCAGCCAATGGAGAAACCCATGGTGGAGTAGGTGTCCCCCCGCAGCCCATGAAAAGGGCCGAGACCCCCCCTGCAGCCTGTGGAGAGGCTCCATGCTGGATGGAGTGGGTGGAGGCATACAGGAGATGCTGTGACCCATGTTGAAGCAAGCCCCTGCCAGCACTTGCAGCCCATGGAGAGAGACAGAGACACAGAGATGAGCAAGGGAGAGATTTGTGCCAGAACAGGTTTGCTGGGGGGAGGCTGGTGACCTCGTGGAGGACTGGGACTGAGAGACATTGTGATTTATTACTGCCTGCCATAGCAGTGACCCATGCCAGGGCAGCTGGTGAAGAGCTAGAGCCCTGTGGGAGAGGACTCATGTTGGAGAAGTTTGTGAAGGACTGTCTCCTGTGGCTGGGACCCCATGCTGCAGCAGGGGCAAGGTGTGTGGAATGAATGCCCCACCCCAGCCAAGAAGGAAACCAACTTGCTAGGAACTAGCCAAAGCCCCTATTTTCCCAGTCCCTGCCCTCCCTGTGCCACAATGGGGAGGAAGAAGGGAGTGAAATCATGACTAAGGGAAGTCTGCTATGAAGGGATGGGTGGGGGAGGAGGTAGAGGTGTTTTAAGATTTGGAAAAGGTAAACAGCTCATGAAGAAGTAACCGAGAACTCCATTTCCCCAATCCCTGCCCCCCACCTCCATGCCATGATGGGGGGGAAGAAAGGAGCAAATTCATGACTAAAGGGAAATCTGCTAAGAATGGAGGGGTGGGGGAAGGTGCTTTAAGATCTGGTCACGCTTCTCATTATCCAACTCTGGTTTCACTGTGTGTGTAGTGTAGTGTAATAGATTAAATAGTTTTCTTTCCTTCACTCTGTGTTGAGTCTGTCTTGCCCATGCCATTGATTGCAGAATGATCTCTCCCTGTCCTTATCTTCACTCCTAAACCTCTCATGTATATTTTCTCCCCTGTCCAACTAAAAAGGGGAGTGATAGAATGACTTTGGTGGGCGTCTGGCCTCCAGCCAGATCTAAACCACCACACTCAGGTTTGTTGTGAACTAGTTTAATTTAGAGTGGTTGACAAACCCATTACATACATTCATATAATCACTGAATGCAGAGATATGTTGTTTTTGTGAAAACAAGCAGTCAACATGATTTTACCAAAAGGAAGTAATTTTTGATCAGCCTTTTATGAGGACATAACCAGGTGGATGTGTTTTATCTTGATTTCAGTAGAGCATTTGACACCATCTCTCACAGCATCATCATGGCTAAACTGAGGAAGTGTGATCTGGATGATTGGGTAGCGAGGTGAATTGTGAACTTGTTGAAGGGGAGAAGTCAGTTGTGGTCAATGGGACAGAGTTTATCTGGAGGCCTGTATCTAGTGGAGGCCCTCAGATATTGGTACTGGGACCAGTAATAGTCACTATATTCATCAACAACATGGATGAGGGAACAGAGTGCACTATCAGCAATTTTGCTGACAACACAAAACTGGGAGGAATAGTAAACAGCTTTGCTGCCATTCAGCAACATGTAGACAGGCTGGAGAGTTGGGTGGAGAGAAATTTAATGAAATACAACAAGGTTAAGTTTAGAATTTTGCACCTGGGGCAGAAAAACTCCATGNAAATTTAATGAAATACAACAAGGTTAAGTTTAGAATTTTGCACCTGGGGAAGAAAAACTCCATGTACTGGTATGAGTTATAGCGTGACCTGTCGAAGAGCAACATAGGGGAAAGAGACCTGGGGCTCCTGGTGGACAGTAGGATGACCATGAGCTAGCAATGTGCCCTCATGGCCAAGAAGGCAAATAACATCCTGGGATGTATTAGAAGGGGTGTGGTTAGTAGGGTGAGAGAGATTCTCCTCCCCCTCTACTCTGCCCAGATGAGGCCTCATATTGTGTCCAGTTCTGGACCCCTCAGTTCAAGAACAGGGTCTATGGGTTCCTTACAAGGGGGAGCAAAGGGGCAAGTAGCGATGTCCTCTCTTTGGTGGCCAGTGATAGAACCTGAGGGATTGGTATGAAGCTGCAACAGGGCAAGTTTAGGTTGGATATTAAGAAGAAGTTCTCTATTGAGAGGATGGTCAGGCACTGGAACAGGCTCCCCAGGGAAGTCGTCACAACACCATGATTCAAGAAGCATCTGGATGATGTGCTCAGTCACGTTCTGACTTGTCTGGCCCTGAGTGGAGCCAGAATTTGCTGCCTAATAAACCATCCCATGATGAAAAAACCCTGAATTCCATTGACAGCACCAGCCTCTTAGCCATGTGTTGATCAGGTGTGTTTTTCTGCTTCTCAGTGTTTTTCCCTGCTTCTGAAGGGATGGAGGAAAATCACCTGTTCTCCTGCACCTCTAATTGCCCCAGTGTCCTAAAGTCCCTTTTGAGAGCCCTCACGCTTCTCTCCGCCACTTCATTGCTGCCAACCTGGAACACCAAACGTGGGTAGTAGTCAGAGGGCTGTACCAGTTTAGGGAGCTACCTAGTGATATCCCTGACCCTGGCTCCAGGGAGGCAGCAGACTTCATTGGGGGTACAGTCCAGGTGACATATCAGCCTCTCCATTCCCCTCAGAAATGAGTTTCATATGACAATCAGTTTTTGCAGAGGCAGTCTTGAGGAGTGGGTATAACCTACTCATCCAAGGCAACCCCCTGGGTATGCTACTGTCCACATTCTCATTTCCCTGTTCTTCAAGTTCCACAGCTGCAAACCTGTTGCACAAGGGCACCTGGGAGGGCAAAGACAGCTGGGAGGAAATATGCCTACATCTCTGAGTATGGACCTGTCTCCTTTCCTCCCTGTCCCTTTGGCCCCTTCTGTCTGATGGCAATAGGGTAAGGGAACATCTCTTACTTGCACAGCAACTTGCAGAGCACCCCCCTGGGCCTCTCTTGTGAGGATGACAGGAAGTGGCTCCACTGGTCTGTCTCCCTTTCACACTCCTTAGTCATTCCACCTCCTCCCTAAGCTCCACCACCATGCTAAGCAAATCATCTACCTGCTTACACTGCACACAGTTGGTATCACTGCTGCCCCCAGACAGCAGCAACAGGATCAGGCACTGTCTGCAGCCAGAGACTTGGACTGCTGCATGTTTCTGTGGGTGCTCAATTTGGGTTGCCGCATTCCTTCTGGCATCATTTTTCTGTTGACTGGACACCATAATTGGTTCTAGTTCTGGGATGGTCATTGTCATTAGATGAGATGTCTGTTGGTTGCCACACCCTCCCCACCTGCCCTCTCTGCACAAACTGCTGCACCACTCCTTTCTGACGTGCCACCCTGTCTTTGCCCATCCTATTTTCTCACCCTCCCTGGGAGCTGCTCTTGTATGGGAGTGGGTTTGGCTGCCTTCACTCTTGTCACTGCCCACACTGAGTCAGAGTCACCTGTTGTCAGAGCCTCCTTTTGCCTGCCCATCGGGCTGGGAAACTCTCTCTCTTCCTGAGCTTTCTGGGGACTTTTCCTGCTGTTTTAGCCATTCAAGGAAGGACCACCATTGTGATTCTCAGCTCAGTAGCACTTCACCTCAATGTCTCTGTGGTGGTTTATCCCCAGCTGGCAGCTGAGCACCATGTTGCTGCTAGCTCACCCCTCCCTCAGTGGGATGGGGAGGAGAATGGGTAAAACTCATAGGTTGGGATAAGGACAGTTTACTGGGACAGCAAGGAAGAGGAAAATAACAATAGTGCTTAGAATATACAAAACACGTGAGACACAATGGAATTTCTCACCCAGTGCAGTCCATCCCAGAGCTGCACCACCCCTCCTCAAATAGCCCCCTTTTATGCTGAGCATGACATCATTGCGTACAGACCAGATCTGTGGCTAGTTTGGGATACCTGTTCTAGTTGTGCTCCATCCTAGCTTCTTGGGAAAAGTAACTTTATCCTAGTGGAAACCAGGATAAGTACTTACACAAAGATGTTGGAAGCAGTCTTCCTACACAATAGAAAACAAACTCTGTGCTGGATAGGCACAATACACCTGAGGAAAAGAGGAAGGTATCTCTGACATGGCACCCAAAGATACTGTAAGGTACTGGAAATATGCCTTAACAATTGCCAACAGAACCGTCCCCCCTCTTTTTTCTCTTACCTTACCAAACCTCATTCCTACCACACCACATCACCACCGGTCAGTCTTAAAATGGCTTGTGACTATTCAAGAGCCACCCTGAAGACATCAGGAGAGCATTGCTTCCACCCAAAAGATATCAGGAGAGACATCAGGAGCCATTCACACGTTGGGAGTCATTCACACATCCAACATTCAGTCATCCACCCTGAAGCATTCCCACAAGCCAGGTGGAAGCCTGTGGCCATACAAAGGATGGCTACAAAAAGGGAACATTTGGCCATGGAAAGGAACCAAGCAACATAGGAGGAAGGGAAGCAATGGAGAACGAAGGCATCGAGGGACAACCAAGGAAGACATGGAGACATCAAGGAACGTTCTCCGCTCCATCAGACCCAGAGACACTGACCAATACTCTGCCATCGGATGGAATGCCTTAGCCTTGTGGTGGTAGATAGAGCCAGCCCCGCCCCACCCCTCCCCCGCTCATCTCTCTCTCTCTTCCTCTTTTCCACTCTCTCTCTCTCCCTCTCTCTATCTCTCTTTTCCACCCTTTTATCTTTCTTCCCCCCTTCCACCTGCACGTTTGTTGTGGGCCAAATAAAGCAACTTTAACCTCGACTCCGTTTCAAGTCTTAATTCTGTTCTCTGAGAATTGCGAAGAACTTATGATAAAACACCTAACAATTGGACATCACTCAGGGGTTAAGCCCAGCCACCCCCAGCCACCCAGAGAGATCTGGGGTTTGGTTGGTTGGATTGTGTTGTGGATCCTGACAGATACCTATGGCTGTTACTGTTAAGTGACATTGTAAAATTAAATGGCATAACATTCTGCAAACTTGGAAACACTTATCTAGACAAAATTTTATTAGTGTTGACTAATAGATAAGGTTTCTTACATTAGTTTATATAAGTATGTATATTCATGAATAATATTAGGCCTTTTCCCCCAAAGATGTTGGTAACAGGCTTAGTATGGTGTTCACTTTGACTGACCCACTACCACAATTTTTAGCCTATTTCCAATTTGATTCTACAATTTTTCCATCTGAATTCTGATTCTGTCCTTCCTCATAACTTGCTCTCATCATCTTTAAAGCTTACACACATAGAATTCCATCATCAGAAAAATATTAACAATTGCTTCTGATATTTTAAGTAATTATTTCCCCTAAGCAGCTCTGAAGAAACACGACCAATTTTTCCAACAATGCCCAGAAACTAGTTTTTGCTGAAGAAATGATGAGTCAAAATTAGTCAGAGGTAGCATTGGCTTAATCTTTGAGAATGATGAAGAGAGAAAGTGTAGCTTACTGTAATTCACAGCAAATTAAAACTTACTCTCACAAGCAAGTAATTTTAAAATTCTGTTTGAGATTTTAAATGTCTTCACATTAATTAAAATCAATTGCTTTTCCTGTCCCGTCTTAAAAAGAGAAATCATGAGAGTCATAATTAAAAATGGATTAGAATAAGAACCAGTAAGAATTTTTTTTCTAAAGTTCTCCAAGACATTGTTAAGAGGTTTTGCAGAGTTTATTTTTGCAAGAAATAGAGGAATGGTTTTGAATCACAGAATCATAGGGGTTAGAAGGGACCTCGAGAGATCATTGGGTCCAACCCCCCTGCCAAAGCAGGCTCCCTATCCCGTGTTACACAGATAGGCATCCAGACGAGTCTTGAATATCTCCAGAGAAGGAGACTCCACCACCTCCCTGGGCAGCCTATTCCAGTGCTCCATCACCCTCACTGTGAAAAAGTTCTTCCGTATGTTGGTGCGGAACTTCCTATGCTCCAGCTTACAGCCATTGCCCCTTGTCCTATCCCACAGACCACTGAAGAGGGGCTGGCCATTTCGCCCTGCATCCCCTAAGATATTTATAAACATTATTTAGGTCCCCCCTAAGTCTTCTTTTCTCTAGACTGAACAGTCCCAGCTCTCTCAGCCTGTCCTCATAGGGGAGATGTTCCAGGCCCTTAATCATCTTTGTAGCCCTTCTCTGGACTCTCTCCAGGAGGTCCCTGTCTTTTTTATACCAGGGAGCCCAGAACTGGACACAAAATAGAAATAGAAATGGCCATTCAAATTTCCCCCACATCAATTTGTAAAATTACATTAATTTAAGTATATATTAGCTACCCATCCATTTAGATGCCGTCACTTTGTACCAAAGTATTTATTCTCAGTTGAATATAGATTTCATATTGTTGTGGTCTAACCCCAGCCAGCAGTTAAGTACCACAAAGCCATGTACTCACTCCCCTCATGTCAGGATGGGGGAGTCAGAAGGGTGAAAGTGAGAAAACTCATAGGCTAAGATAAAGACAGGTTAATAAGAAAAGCAAAACCTGCACTGTAGTGGTTTAGACATGTGCACACAAGCCAAGTAAAACAATTAATCCATTTTGCACTTTCCATGGGCAGGCCAGTGTTCAGCAATCTCCAGGAAAGCAGGGCTCCATCATGCATTAGCATTAGTCCATGCATTAGTCCATCATTTGACTTGGGAAGACAAATGCCATCACTTCAAATGTCCCCCCTCCCTTCTTCTTCCCCCAGCTTTCTATGCTCAGTATGTCATATGGTATGGTATATACCCTTGGTCAGTTGGGGTCAGCTGTCCCCGCTGTGTCCCCTCCCAACTTCTTGTGCACCCCCGGCTTCCTCACTGGTGGGATGGGATGAGAAGCAGAAAAGGCCTTGGCTCTGTGTAAGCACTGCTCAGCAATAATGAAAACATCTCTGCGTTATCAACACTACTTTCAGCACAGATTCGAAACACAGCCCTATCCTAGCTATGATGAAGAAAATATAACTCTATCCAAGCCAAAACCAGCATACATACAAAACAATAACTTTGCTTACACCCCCTCCCAAAAGTGTATTTTGATCAGTTTGAGGGTTTTTTACTGCAGTAAAGGAGCATGTTTGAAGCATCAGGCATCTTGTGAACTTTTCCACAAAAGATACAGGAACAGTGATTCTACTACTGATCCACATTTTTCTAGTTGGTTTTGTGGCTTTAAAGATAAAAATCCTGGGAGCAGGTTTGCTGAGACAATACCTGTCTGCTTAGAGCTCTGCATCTTAGGGTGTAATCAAAATTCATTTTTATAATGCATAATTAATTTACATATTTCTGAAAAACATTTTTTCCAATTTCCACTTTACAGAAAATTTTCCAACACGAGAAACCCAAATTAAAAGCTTGGGAATGAGAGAGGTGTAAAGTGGTATGCCAGCCTTTTTAGATTTGGATATTTACAGATGGCAAAGTGAATATTTAGATGTGAATTACACATACATTTGAATATTAAGAGAGACGTTGAAACCAGAAAACTCCTGTTATTATGCATATTGCCTATAAGACTTGTAATAACTTTGTAGCACATTTGCTTTGAGATATAAGAAAGAAACAATGCCTTTAGTAACACCTGTTTACTGCAATAAAGTAATTTTCCACAAAATTTTAATACAGACATACACCACTGTCAAATTGAAATTCAGGTCATTGTTTGAGATATAACTATGAAATTCTATTGGAAAGATACTAATTTCATAGGTTAGCACAGGCTAGTCATCTGTACAATTAACATCAACAAAACACTTGCCTACAAAAGCAGTAAAAAACAGAGAAAGATTTTTCTTTTAGAATCAGACATAACAATGAGAAAGAAAATGTTTCTATAAACACAGTAAAGTTATTACATTGAAATCTGATTTAAAATTTAAGAAAAACAGTAAATATACTCTGAGCTACCATAAAATAATGTGAGAAGGTGCCACTTAGTGGCTATAGAACTCACAAGCACATCTATGCTCACAACTCCGGCACCTGTTTCAAATTTTGAGTAGTTCATTCAGATTGCCATCATCTTAACTTACAAGGATTTCTTCTGAACACAGAGTACAGTTCCCATTACTGCAGACTACGAGTATTTCAGAGGCATGATCTGAAATCTACAAAAGATTACAGAATCCTCTCTTAGGTAAACAGAAAGACCAAAAAGATGCATTCCTTAAGCCTGACATTATGAGCTTAGTAGATAACTATACTTGAGCCTATTAAGGATATATATTTAAGAAAACTAAATTAGGAAAAATACGCATTAGGGTGTGCTTAGTGTAGTGTTTAAGGGGAAAGACGTTATTAAGTTTGAACTGTTCTCCCTGATATAGTCTCTAAATGCCACTCCATCATATTATAACACATTTTAAATTGTGATATATATATACATTGCAACCTGTTCCAGTGTCTCATCACCCTCACCATAAAATATTTCTTCCTTATGTCCAACATAAATATAACTTCTTGTAATATAACAGTTTAAAACCGTTGCCCCTTTTCCTGTCACTACAAGCCTTTGTAAAATGTCTCTCCATCTTTCTTACTACCTCCCTTTACAAAATGAAAGACCACCATAACATCTTTCTAGAGTCTTCTACAGGCTGAACAACCCCAACACTCTCAGCCAGTCTTCATAGTAGAGGTGTTCCAGCCCTCTAATCATCTTCATGGCCCTCCTCTGGACCTGTTCCAATAGTTTCATGTCCTTCTTATGTTGGGGACTCTGGAACTGGACATAGTATTCCAGGTGGTGTCTCACAAGAGCAGAGTAGAGGGGCAGAATCATGTTGCTTGTCCTGCTGGCCAAGCTCCTTTTGATGCAGCCCAGGATACAGTTGGCCATCTGGGATGAACATAGCTGTACTAAATTTCATTCTTACTTGAGAGTGGTGATTATGTAAATTAGAACAAAAATGTGAGTTTTAAAGCAAACCAATTTAATTTCTTTTCTACGTTGATCTGACATTTCTGAACCATGCTGACATCTAACACACAAACGTGTTTTATAGTGAAGTAGCAAAGCAATTTCACAGACGAACACACACAGAGTTTATGTTTTATTGCTTGAGCATCGTTATTTGTACCCAGGTTCAATGCAACTTATCTGTGGCTCTCATTCTGATTAAAGTCTAAAAATGGTTAGTTACTGCACTATTGGATGCTAGAGGAGGTAAGTGGGGTTACTTAATGCTTTGCTGCCACCGTGTGCCTAGTCACATAAAACATGGAAGATAAATGACTTGGAAGAAAACCAGCTATCAAAATAACAGGCATAGACAGGCTATCTGGAAGACAGAGATTGACGCCAAATAGGTTAATAGCTTACCAATGAGCTGACTGACTGAAGAGCAAGACTGAGCTGTTTTTTAGAAGCATGACATTTAGTCACTGCTATTTCCTGAAAACATCTACAACAAATCAACTCCTCTCTCTCAGATTCTCTAAGACACCACTGTTTAAACTGCTGGTAACACAAAACTGGGAGGAGTGGCTGACACACCGGAAGGCTATGCTGCCATCCAATGAGATCTGGACAGGCTGGGGAGTTGGGCGAAGAATAAACTTATGAAATTCAACAGGGCAAGTGTGGTGTCCTGAACCTAGGGAGGAATAACCCAGTACAGGGTAGGGGCTGACCTACTGGGAAGCAGCAATGTGGAAAAAGACTTGGGAGTTGTGGTGGACAACAGGTTGACCATTGGACAGCAATGTGCCCTTGTGGCCAAGAAAGCCAGTGGCATCCTGGGGTGTATCAAGAAAAGCATGGCCAGCTGGTCAAAGGAGGTTATCCTTCCCCTCTACACTGCCCTAATAAGGCCTCATCTGGAACATTGTGTGCAGTTCTGGGCTCCCCAGTTCAAGAAGTACAGGGAGCTACTGGAGAGGGCACAAAAAAGGGATACAAAGATGATTAGGGGACTAGAGAATCTCTCTCTTATGAAGAAAGACTGGGGGACTTGAGCCTAGGGAAGAAAAGACAGACGGGTGGGTGTCAGAAGAATGGGGTTGGGTTTTTTTCAGTGGTGTCCAGTGATAGGACAAGAGGCAATGGGCGTTTGATTGAATATAAGAAGTTCCATCTAAACATGAGAAGGAACTTCTTTACTGTGAGGGTGGCAGAGCACTGGAACAGTCTGCCCAGAGAGGTTGTGGAGTGTCCCTCTCTGGAGATATTCAAAACCTGCCTGGATGCTGTCCTGTGTAGCCTGCTCTGTGTGATCCTGCTCTGGCAGAGGGGTTGGACTAGATGATCTCCAAGGGTCCCTTCCAACCCCTATCATTCTGTGATTCTGTGCCTGCTGCAGGTAGCATTTATTATCCCTTCAGCTATCAAAAAATCTCACTTGGTTTCAGTACCTTTCCATGTAAAGCCCTAAAGAAAAAGTTCTACAATACCCACAGAAGTAATTACTATGATCAAAACCATCTATCCTCAGAAATACCAGGTTTTAGAGTCATATTGGCATTTATCCAAATGAACCTAGTATCAATTAAAATTTATAAAGCAAAATAAACTCGGATACTGAGCCTCACTCAAAGTTACTAATACCAACTGTGGTATATGTAATACAGTAGAAGGAAGTGTACCCCAACTAATTTTCAGTGTCAATAATTGCTCTGGCCAGCATTTCCTCTGTTGAGCATTGATCATCACTTTACTTATCTTTTATTTAAGTAAAATAAATCTAAAATTTTTTAAAGTATGCTTTAACTTGAGTTTCTTTCTCTAGCAGTGCCCCGTGTCAAGTGAGTCCATAGAAAGTTGGAAGGAGATGCCCAAAACCTGGAGAATACTTCAGATAATTTTCTTTCTGGCAACATGAAAGTATCTGGAAAAGGTGTGGGAAAACCAGACTGTAGGGAAACAGTTTGGCTGTTAATTGCAGTTGCAATGATTTTTTAAGGAAAAAAAAAAAGTCTTGGAATACCTTTCTAAAATTGTTACATTGCTTGCGGTAGATGACATAGTATGCTCAGTACTTGTTTAAAAATCCTCAAGGCCACTAGCAAGGAATGACTGGATTTTACCCTTCTGCATACTTGGATGTTCGTCAGAAAGTGAGGAAATCCAGATGCCAAATTCTGGAAAGTATTACTTGGATCCTTGATAGATTATATTGGCAGTCCTAATGGCAGGTTGATGGCTGCGACCGGGTATGGTCTTTGGTGACGCTTGTGTCAGAGATTACTTTGTTCACTAATTTGGTCTTAGCATGGAAGTATTTAATTGGATTTCATCTAGTTTGAGTGTTCATCTATCATTTCCTTTTTTACTGTGTAGAAATGAGATATACCATCAGATCAAATACTTGGCAAGTACTCCATCTCATAAACATAACAAACTTCAGAATCTTCAGTATTTCCTACCTCCTTACTGCAGATGGAAACCAAGATGGAAACATTCAGTCCAGTACACAGAAACTCTATTAGGAACAAAATAATTGCTATTTGTTCACAGATTTTTTAAAAGCAATATTCTGATGTAAACCTCTTTCATATTACTTAATTATAAAGTCAACAGCTATTAACATCTTCATTTTAAAAAATAACATCTTCTTGAATGTCTGAACTCCTGCTAGTTCTTATCAAACTGTTTTAAAAGGCCAAAACCCTAACTGTAAATTATAATTTTGACTTGGGGAAAAAAAAATAAATGTCATGAAGCAAAGACTATTTTTTTAAACTGATTTTACTCTAAAATAATTTAACAAGCAACTTTTATGATTGTAATGAAGAAAAATTTAACACTTCATTTTTTTAAGACTACTGTCTTTATATGTGTGCCAAAATATGTTGTTTTTCTTACTATGTACTACAAAACCCTTGTAAATTGCATTATCTTCTCTACCTACAATTTTGACTGTAACTCTTAAATATATTTATGAGTTCATGAGCCATTTCTTTAGCAGACAAAATCCCATGTCTCCAATATTGCAGTTGTTTACTATTTTCTATTTTCTCTAAACCCTTTTTCTTCTTGGTTTCTTCATTGCAACACCTACCTGAAGAGAATTGGGATTAGCTATTCTTCATTTTAAACATTTTCCACACTCCCCCTTCAAAACTTGGAATAGGAAGGGAGTCATGCTGTGTGGACCACATATATTGACATAGAGAAACAATCTTTTCTTGGTACCAGCTCTCAGTAGTCCATCTCTACTCATTGTCTTTGTTGTACCCTATTTCTCTCTCCATAAACTTGATCAGTGTCACAGAGAGGATGCAAAATTAAACCATCTATTAATTGCTTCTCTGATTTCTCAGATGAGTGAATAGCTACCCCATAGCTTGTGAAAAAGTCATCAGTCCTTGACAATCAATATACTGGAAAGGCTAACAAAAAATGTAAAACACATGGTCTCTAATACCTTCATTAAAGAAGCTGTTTTCACTGCTTGAAAACTTAACATTTTCATTTATACTTGAAACTAATAAGAAATGAATTTTTGGAAGTTACTTGCTTCAGGACTACTTGCCTTCAGGAAACAAACTGCAAATGGTTAGTGTCTCTAGTGATTTTTTTTTCTTGTTTTCCCTTGCCAGAAAAAATGCAAAGCTTTAATTCACTATGCTGTCAATAATATTAGGACCTATGCCAATAAGACTATTATTAGGTATAGTCACAGAAGAAAACACGGTTTTTACCTTGATCGCCAGCCTAATTTCAGAAAGCTAGTAAGATTTGCTGGACCCTTTTCTAGGAAGTAGCATGATAGCTATTCTAAGTAGGTGGTATTCACATCTAGAAATGTGCACATAGTATCCATGTTGGTTTGGACAAAGATAATTTCCTTTATATTTTGCAATGAAACCACTACTTTCCAGTGTCAATCTGAATTCTGGCTTTAGTGTGCATAACCAAAATGTCTTGTAAGTTAAAAAATGTCATTTCATTTGATATAGTGCCAGACTTTTGTAAGTCCTCATAGAACCATTGAAATTTATGATAAATGTCAGTAGCAATGGCAAGATTAGAATGTTTCATTAGTTTGTACAGAGAGGATGTCTGAATTTCTGTCTTGCTCTCAAACTTTTTTTGCCTAATTTTTAAAAGGATTTAGTCTTCTGATCATTAGTAAAAACTTAGGGTTTTTTTAATACCCATTATATTAAATTGAACACTACAGCCAAAAAAAACAGTCCTTCCAAAAATCAACCTCTTGTTTAACTATGATCTCTACACAGAATCATAGAATGGAATGGGTTGGAAGGGACCCCAAGGATCATAGAGTTCCAACCTCCCTGCCACAGGCAGGGCCATTGACCTCCAGCCTGGATCTACACCAGGTTGCCCAGGGCCCCATCCAACCTGGACCTGAACACCTCCAGGGACGGGGCATCCACCACTTCTCTGGGCAGCATATTCCAACACCTCACCACTCTCTCTGTAAAAAATTTCCCCCTAGTATCTAATATAAACCTTCCTTCCTTTAGCTTCAATCCATTCCCCTTTGTCCTGCCATTGCCTACCCTTTTAAAAAGTGGATTCCCCTCTTGTTTATATGCTCCCTTCAGGTACTGAAAGGCTGCAATGAGGTTCCCCCACAGCCTTCTCTTCTCCAGGCTGAACAAGCCCAGCTCCCTCAGCCTCTCTTCGTAGGTGAGGTGCTCCAGCCCTCTAATCATCTCTGTGGCCCTCATCTGAACCCTCTCCAACAGTTCTACATCCTTCATATATTGGGGACCCCCAATCTGGACACAGTATGGGGCCTCATGAGGGCAGAGTACAGAGGGACAATCACCTCCCCGTCCCTGCTGGCCACCCCTCTTGTGATGGAGCCCAGGATCCCATTGGCCTTGTGAGCTGCAAGAGCACACTGCTGGCTCATGTTAAGTTTCTCATCCACCAGAATCCCCAAGTCCTTCTCAGCAGGGCTACTTTCAAGGAGCTCTTCTCCCAGTCTGTATCTATGTCTGTACCTGTCTTTCCTAACAGAAAACATCATTTTGGTCTAAATCTAAACTATTAGTATAGTAAGTGTTTTACAAAGATAATTTTTATATATGTATATGGATATAGCTCTTCTTTATTCAGCGAAGAGTAGTACTGCTTCTTTTGCTGTTTGGTACAGACCAGAATAGCACTCTATCAGCAAGAGTCTCAAACTAAAAAAGTAGCAAGACTGAAGCTATAGGGTCAAACTTGAATATTTTTAAACTCTAATTTTAGTAACAAAATCACTAGCTCTGAATTAAATTTTTCTCATATTTAAGATGCTGGTTATCATAGAAATCCCCATTCCTACCCATCTCCTGTCAAGTTTATTATTATTATTATACATTTCCTTACTAGATCATAAAAAGGGACAAAACCTTTCTGTAACAGACTTTATTAAAATAAAAGGTTTCTAAGTGTTATTCATAACACATTCTGTTGCCTTTCTTACATGTGTTATGCATGAAAGTCATAGTTACCCTAGTGATAATCATAATTGTGAAAATAACAGAATGTACCTCTTAAATATTATACAGAAAAGCATTCCTGGTACTCAGTACAGAAACAAACACAAAAGACAATGGCTTTTGAATGGAAATTAATTCTAGCACAATTGATCTTACTTTTTTATATATTCACCCATGCCATACTTCCAAAACTACAGATTTGTTTCACATGCCTGTCAACCTAGTGTCCTGTAAAATCCATTATCAAGGTGAGAGGGTGGGTAAGCAGTCAGTAATATTGCCAGATTTACTGCCATTGGAGAGGAAAGGGAATCACATCAACAGCAACTGGCTGTTCCAGTGCTAAAAACTAAATCAGGGTGTAAAGCTAGTGTAGCACTGCCTTCTTGAAAAGAGAATAATGCCAGCATCTGAACTTAAACAGAAGTGATGAAAGCAAAGTTGCATCAACATTTTAATAGAGTCCTACACTAGACACAAGTAAAATTTCTTGGCATCATCATAGCTTAATATTGTTAAAGGAAGTGGATTATTTGCTTGGAAATACCAAATATTTCTCATTTAACATAACAGGTACAAAAGCAGTAATTTTAAAGTTTTTTGTTACATTTTCTGTACCTAATTTGTAATGAATATTATTTTACATTTCACTTTTTTTTATTCACTAGGTTGTCTGGATTACTGCAGTGGTTCAGACCCAGGCAGAGGTTGAACACCATGCACCACACTCTCACCCCTCCCTCAGAGGAGAAAACAAAGCCCCCATGAGTTGGGATAAGGACAGTTTACTGACAACACCCACCATAAAAGTGGAAAAATAGCTGAAGCCCTAGTAGAATTCACACACACCCATCTGGGTGATAACACTGAGCACTTCACCTACCTAACAAGGTGACCCAGAGCACAGCACCAACACAACCACCCAACCAACCATACTCAGACTACCCTGACCAGCCCCTTTTATGGGGGGTCGTGCTGCCATGTGTTATGGAAAACAGCTCAGGCTACCGTGGCTCATCTGTGCTGGCTGCTTGTGGAGATTAACTCTGTCCTGGCTGGAACCATCATTTTTATTTGATATAATAAAAAAAGGCCCTGTCTGAGCTAGGAGAAATAAATACTATAATTATGATTAGGGGGAAAAATAAAATAGAAAGTGATATAGAGCTGTTAGAACCATATCTGATAAATTATTTTTTAAAAAGTGAGGCATCTAAACTACTTCAAGAACTCCATGTTGACTCTCCATATTAAGCTGCATTGAAAGGAGACAGAATCTATCTTAAAAATACATTTCCTCTATCAACAAAATCTCAAGAATAATGTGGCATAAACAGAAATGCTCAGAGAATGATTGTAAGGGAGGAAAGCCTTCAACATAATTGATGATTAGAAATACTGCAATAAGAATACTCAGGGTTTCATTATGAGATCCAGCAAGAAAACAAACAGGAACACCTGCTTACCCTGTAAATAAGGCAATAATAAGGCGGCACCATACAATTTAGAAATAAACAAGTTATTTCTGTGCATAAGACATAATTAGACTGCTACAAGGACTAGGGAATCTAATTGCACAGCTCTCACCCTTCTGTGTATGAACTAAATTCCCAAGATTAGGAAGAAAGTACCCCATAAACATTGCTTTTTATTCTCTCTTCTAGTATCTGCTAAAACCATTTTCGGTCATTGAATTTTTCACACTGACTCATTTACTAGACTTTATCTGTACTGTACAGTTTATTTCTGGCCTCTGCTAACATCTATACATGAAGAGCAATGTTCCTAGCAAGAGGAAGTCTCAGCCCAATCAAACATTTATGCAATTCAAGAATTAATGTTATTAATTTTTAAAAGGCTAGGAAGGCCTGTTTAATGGATTAGCTGCTTATACTCATCCTATGTGAAACTAAGTAACCATGTCAAAATATCTGAAACATATCATGGGAGAGAGGGCAAGAATCTTCACTACTATCCTTTATTTAATATCAGCAATGCATTAGCTTAAACACATCTATTGGTTCTATGGTTGACTGGTTCCTTCCCTTTCAACAGATGCTTCATGGTCCAGACATTAAAAGTGAATATAGTTTTGCAGGCAAGAGGCAGAGGAAAGACATTTCCATTCAACCTGTCCAGAAAGCCACCATCATTGTTGACTTCCTTATCAGTATCGTATTACAGAAGCCAAGAAAGGGAAAGAACATAAAAATTTTCTTTTCCTTTAATAAAAATTAAGCACTATCAAACACTGAAGAGTCAAGAGGAAATGTAACAAAATGATAAATTAAAGGGACAAAACCAAAGGCTAGATAAATCTTCCAGAATTTTTTTTAACCCTTAAGCAGTTGAAATGCTTAAAAATTATTTTCAAGATTTCAGGAAAGGTGTCAGTGCTTATCATCACTGAATCCAGAAAAAACAAGTAGGGTGGGATAGATATAGTTCATTAATCTCAGGATAAACTCTGTTTCTTTAAAATTAATAAATAAATTGTTGGTTTAAAAATCAATGTACCTTAGCTTTCAATGTTTACATAACATAGAATTTCCACAACCTTTGGAATTTCTGAACCCCAAGATAATTTTGTATGGTTAGGGGATTAAAATATTTAGTGATCTAATGGCAAAATGACCTAAAAACTAAAGAGAAAAAAATACAATTTTTTGGAATGAGAAACAGTATGAAATAAGTCAGTTTGTAAATGAAGGATACATAGGAAACTTCCCTTACAGTAGATTATTTCAACTTTTTCCCCCCTTTCTCTGAAATGCTAGGTATTCATTCTTATGAGTCAAGAGAAAGTCCTGCTAAATGCTACAAGTCTGTTATGTAAAGTTCTTTCTGTAATATTTCATTCTTTCAGCTACTAATTCAACTCCCATTAGTGATTAGTTCTGCTATTTTACAAAAAAATTCATTTGTTTTCAAATAAAGGGATTATGAAAAGTTTAAAAAGCGGCTTTTTCTCCAAATGCACTAAAAGCATTGAGGTATTTGGCTTACATTTTGATCCATCCTTGCTTGTATACATTTCATATATATAGGCCAATAACCTATATGCACAAACATGTTAAAGTGTGTAAGATTTTGTCATTATTTGTAGAGAGAGTTTAGAATTCAGATGTAACAACTTTTTCTGAGGTTTTCTAGAAGCATTCATTCAGCTGAATATGAACATTTTCAAAAATACTGTTCACATCAAAGTATACTGTGAACAATGTGCAAATGTAAGAAAAGGCTTAACTTTAAACCACTTTGGTTATAAATGGAGAAGACATGCTTCTTCTCTAAAATAGTAATTCTTCGTACTTTACTATTTTTAATAATAAAATTTATTAGTAGATTAGTAAAAAAACCAATAGAAAATTACTAATTTCACAGACTTTTTGTTTTACTGTTCAAGTTCTAAGAGGTAAGCTAGATACAAAATATAAACTAAGCAGAGTAAAATAAGAGCAGAAATGCAACCCGTGGAGGACTCATGGCTGGAACAAATTTTCCTGAGAGGAACTGCAGCCTCTGGTATAACCTGTGCCACAGCAGAGAAAATAGGTGGTGAGAAAGGGCGGTGAACAGAAACCGTTATGATCTGACTGCCATCCCACATTTCCCGTCCCTCTGCCCTGCTTGGAGAGGAGGTAGAGGAGCTGGAAATGAATGAGTGAAGCTGTGTGTCACAAAAGGGGAAAGAAACATGCTATTTCAATGTCTTTTTTTTTCCCACTAGCTGAACAATAGTTGTTTTAATTGTCAAACATGTTAAATTTCCACAAGTTGATTGTTTTGTCTGTAACATTGATAAGTAACTCCTTGTTCTCTATCCTGAACCACAAGCTTTCTCATTACAGCTCTTTCCACTTCCTCTCCTTGTCTCCTTGCTGGGGAGTGGAGGACTTGGCAAGAGGCTAAGTGGGAGTTAGGCTATTTGCTGAGGATAAACCACCACAGCTATCAACAAATTTACCACTTGACTTTGCTGGAAGCCTTTGGCTGTGTTTATTGAACAATATTAACAAAAACAGTGTTCAAATAAATGTGACTAGCAAACCTATTTGAAGCAGTGTTATTTTCCCAGGGTCTCATAATATCTACAATACTTGAAGGTGAATATAAAAGACTTCATTTAAAGATCTTTAACATGATGGCCCTAGTCTAGGAAAGAACACAGAGTCATCAAGATGAGAGAATAAGAGAGAAGACAACAAAGATTCAAAGACTGATGAAACAAAATCAGACAAGTAAAACTGACTGAAATTATCATTGGAAGACTAATTGAAAGTCATTGAAGATGTCAACTCAAAACAGAAAGCAGAAAGGAAATTCCATTCTTGTGCATACATATTTAAAGGCAAATCATTTCAAAGGGGAAATATTTTAACTTTGCTAAGCATGACATAAAAAAGCCTGACTACTTATCAGAGTTAGAATAATGACAGTACTAGAAATTTCAGCTTTGAATAGAGAAATAATTCTTGTCAAGGATGCTAATGAAAAATTATAACAACTACATGGGTAAGGTGGTGAATCTATCATCTAACAGGGATAATTTCTGGTGAAAATTGCTACTTTTCTAAACTATAACATCTGACTGCACTACTAGAAGGACCTCTATCCTGAAAGCACTGCCTGTGGTGTTAATCAGTGAATAAATTATTGGAATAAGATAATTTCTGCCCACTTCCCTGGGCAGCCTGTTCTAATGTTTGACAGCTCTTTTGGTGAAGAAATTTTTACCAATATCCAGTCCAAACATCCCCTAGCACAACTTGAGGTCATTTCCTCTTGTCCTATCGCTTGTTATTTGGAAGAAAAAATTAACACCCACCTCACTACAACCCCCTTTCAGGTAGCTGTAGAAAGCAGTAAGACCTCCCTTCAGTCTCCTTTCCTCCAAAAAAACACAGCCGCACCTCTTAAGACTTTTTCTCTAGACCCTTCACGAGCTTTATTGCCCTTCTCTGGGCACACTCCAGCACCTCAATATCTTTCTTGTGGTGAGGGACCCAAAACTGAACACAGTGTTCAAGGTGTGGCCTCACCAGTGCTGAGTATAGGGGGATGATCACATCCGTAGTCCTGCTGACCACATTGTTTTGGATACAAGCTAGGATGCTGTTGTCTTTCTTGGCCACCTGGGCACACTGCCAACTCATATTTAGCTGGCTGTCAACCAATACTCCCAGGTTTTTCCAGTGACTCTTCACCAAGCCTGTGGCATTGCATAGGGTTGCTGTGACCTAGGTGCAGGACCTGGCACCAAGCCCTGTAGAACCTCATGCTGTTGGCTTTGTTCCATCGAACCAACTGTAGATGGAAATGCCTCTGTAGACCCTTGCTACCCTCAAGTAGATCAACACTTCTGAGCAACTTGGTATCATCCACAAACATACTCAGATTGCACTCAATCCCCTCATTCAGATCATTGACACAAATAGTAAACAGCGCTGGTCTCAATACTGAGCCCTGAAGAAGCCCACTTATGACTGCCCACAATCTGGATTTAACTCATTCACCACAATTCTCTGAGCTTAGCTTTCCAGCAAGGTTTTTTTTAACCACCAAAGGCTATACCGGTCCAAGTGTGAGTAGCCAGTTTCTGCAGGAGGACACTGTGGGAAATGGTGTCAAAGGCTTTACTAAAGCCCAGGTAAACAACATGCACAGCCTTTCCCTCATCCACTAAGTGGGTGAGCTGGTCACAGAAGGTCAGGTTGATTGATCAGTATCTGCCTTTCATTAATCCATGCTGACTGAACCTGATCACCCATTTGTCCTGTACATGTTGTGTATGGCATTTAAGATGATCTGCTCCAAAACTTTTCCCAGCACTGAGGTCAGACTGACAAGCCTGTAGTTCCCCAGATTCTCCTTCCAGACCTTCTTGTAGATGGGCTTCACATTTGCTAACTTCCAGTCAACTGGGACCTCCCTGGTTAGCCATGACTATTGATAAATGAAAGTGGCCTGGTGAGCACTTTCCTCAGCTCACTCAGTACCCTTGGGTGGATCCTATCCAGCTCCATAGACATATGTGTCTAAGTGGTGGAGCAGATCACCAACTGTTTCCCTTTGGATTATGCTACTCCCTGTCCCTGTCTTCCAGATCAGGGGGCTGGGTACAGAGAATAACTGTTTTAACTGCTGAAGACTGAGAAAAAAAAGGCATTAAGTACCTGAGCCATTTCCCCATCCTTTGTCACTATGTTTCCCCCTGCAGCCAATAAAGGATAGAGATGCTAAGTGTTCTTTTTGTTGTAGAAACATTTTTTATTGTCTAATATGGCAATAGCCAGATTAAGTTCTAGTTGTGTTTTGGCCCTACTAATTTTCTCCCTGCATAATCTCACAGCATCCTTATAGTGCTCATATGTTGCTCATCTCTTCTTCCAAAGGTCAAAAATTCTGGGCATTTTTTCCCCTGAGTTCCAGCCAAAGATCTGTGTTTGGCCAGGCCATCTTCTTCCCCAAGAGCTCATCTTTTGGCACATGGGAATGGCCTTAAAAATCTGCTTCTTGAAGAATGTCCAGCCTTCTTGTACTCCTTTGCCCTTCAGAACTGCCTCCAAAGGGACTTTCTCGAGCAGTCTCCTAAACATGCCAAAATCTACCCTTTGGAACTCCAAGGTAGCAGTTCTGTTAAACCCCCCTTTCTTTGAGTTCTACTGAATATGTTCATGAATCAATAATGTTGCCACAATGATCACTGCTCCGTGGAGCCACTTTTGCTCATCCC
>VZTU01027799.1:0-11307 GCA_013400835.1 Zapornia atra | reverse complement strand
TTTATAGAAAAAAACTTTATAATGCTATAATTACATATCAATTAAACAAGCGTGAAAAAGACACAAAATCTAATCAAGAAATACTCACTGGTGATAACCCTCAAACATTCATAAGCTCCAAATGTTAGGTGATTTCTTTCCAGATGACTTTTTAAACTAATGAGTATCAAAATGTCATGCTGTCTTCAGAAATGTAAGGTGTCCTCAGTTAGCCAGTCAGAAAATTGCTATGTCAGTTTGGATGACCAGTTTCTCTGGAGAATGAAGGAATTGTCTACCAAGCAGAAACAGCAAATCTCCAACAAGATGATTTCACGCCCCTTTGGTTTAACTCCATGCATCTCATTCTTTTGACTAGAATTTATTTTACTAGCAAATAAAGATTTTTATAGGGATACTTAAAAAAAAAACCTCACAATTTTTAATAAATACAACACTTACAAACTAAAGCAGATAGTAGCCTAATAGACATATATATATATAAGTGAAATTTGCTACAAAAATTACATTAATGTCACTCCATATTTGGCAGTATAAAAGGACAGGTCTTTGATCAGTTTCACCTTACTGTTAATTCAGAAGCTGCTGATAATTTGACTTCTGCTTCCCTGTCTGTTCCCTGTTTAAGTAAATTTGGAAAATCAAATAAAACTTGGATTGTTTATGTTATCCTATGTGAAACCAAATATGAAAACTAGCTATTATTGAAGTATCTTTACAAAACACTACTTAGACTCTACCATGTCAGGTCTAAAAAGAACTTCTTTGCCATGAGGATAGAACTTTAAACTTCACTATTAGCAAATTGAGAGAATTTCCTATTGGCCTCCTGCACATTTTCATGATCATTAAAGACAGCTTCAGGACAGCAAAGGGCAGATACAGCAGGAGTGTGAATATTATGACCCTTTCCTAAGAAGTGCTATGGCCAGAGGCTACATTTTCTCTCATAAAGACCTCAGAAAATGTGAAGTTCATTCCTTCCAATGACCAGATTCTTTTTCTTCTCTGGATATAAAGCCAATAAGGTAGCATTCTAGATAAGCAAAATTGGAAATATCTTCCTTGATGCCTGAATAAATAACTCATCTTAAGCTTCTTCTACCAACATTAAAAAAAGTAATCTTTATGAACCTGTTTTTATAGTGCAGTGCCAAGTATTAACTTACTGAATTCTCGCCAGCACTTCTGATAGCCAGGATACACTATTACCATTTAACATTCCTTAACATAAACATAAAAATGCAACTTTTGGTTACTCTGCAAAGTACTGTAAGGAGTTCATTTTTGGCATAGTGTTCAAGATGTTGCATTGAAACTTGAAAATAGGGTAGTCCAATTAAAGGAACAAACCTTTAATTTTCAACACCAGTAAATTTCAGCAGAAGAGTAGCATTGGTTAATGATTCATTGACTCCCAAAATATGCAAGAAAAGACTTTATTGTAGCAGTAAGACCCAAGCAAAAGAATGGAGTCTTGAGGATTAGACTTAAAATACAGCTTCCACAGATTAGAAACTCTATTACCAGTTAAGGTCTATTATTGACTTATTTATACATATTGAATGACAACCTTGGGTGAAAAGAGCAGTGCAATATGATTGGGTTTGGCATGGGGCTTTGGGGAACTGAGGTGGTAGGTGCAGGGCCAGAGTCTACTCATTGCAGGTTTTAGTTATGAAATATGACTAATGTGAAGTGGGACAAAGCTCAGGCATCTCTCTACAGTACAAGTCACAGTTTCGGACATGAGGACATATAAAATTATGCTTGTGGGGTTTACACTTGCTAGGTATACCAGATATCTGTTATCATAGATTAATGATTGTGTTGCATACTGAAAGGGTTCTCAAGATCTTAAGATTATCAATTGTCCAAGTGTAAAAGAGAAGGCAACTAATTTTAAGTAAAGGCAAATTCACAACCTTCTCAAAGACTTTTTTTTTTTTCCTTACTGGAAGCACTTCTATTATCTAGTCTGAATTCTTCATGCTGGAATTTAAGCTCACTACTTCATGTCATATCCATCAGGAATTGAGAAACAGATCCTTCCTTTTTCTTCAAGGAAGATTTCTTTCTACTTAAAAATGGGTATTTTTAACATATAAAAGAGAAAAGATATCACAAGGTTTTTCAACCTGTCCTCCTACCACCAAGAGTTGGTGTGTTGTGATTGGTGGGCTTTTAAAGTTTTTTGAACAACAAAAACCTATTTTGCGCCACTCTTGCTTCTCTCATCTGGACTATTTGCAATTGAGTCAACCCTTCGTTCAACTGAGATGACCAAATAGGAGACAGCATTCTACTGAGTAGTCTTTTATGTGGCTATGCATTGTATAATACCTTTGCATTGTACAAACCACAAATCAGGGTTTCTATGGATAGAACAATGTACCTATCTAATTAGAAGAGTTATTTGCAAATGGGACATTAAAAAACTTCATCACAGTCTTTCTACTCAATAATAAAGCATAGAGAAACATTACTTAATGGCTCTTCAGGGGTTCACAGTTTGGATCCCAAACTTCATAGAAACAGCAAAGTGTAATGCAAAGTGGAAAGCAGTTTCTTGTGACAGCCCCTAGCACCTTTAACTACTGCTTCTGCAGATTCTGAAATAAATACTCTAAGGATAAATATTGGTATTCCTTCTTTGAGAAAATAGTTCAAAGTTAGGAACAAGTCAGATATGTAATTTCTATCAGGAAAAATATAATAAACCTATTTGAAATATTCCTTTGCTTAGGAAATTCCAATATTTATTGCATGCACTTGAAGATCAGTACCTGTCTAAGCCCTTTTCATATCACTAGATGATTTAGGTTGGAGAATACCTCTGAGATCACCGAATACAACTGCATGACTAACACTGACAAGTCCATCACGAATAACACTGCAAAACAAACCAAGCAATAAAAAGCCGGCCTCGACTATTTCACATTATGTACGCGTGCAGTGAATTTCCTTCTAACTCTAAACTGCTAGTGGTGAAAGACTGCAAAGAGGCCCTCCCATAACATCACTTCATCTTGCAGCCTACATAAGTGACAGATTTTACAATCTTATGTTAAACCTTCCATATGGATCATGAGCTGGAATCAGCCCTAAAAATAAGGGAACTTTAAAAAGCTGCTTTATAGCAGCCACTCCCACTGTGTGCCAAGTGCATCTCTTCATGTACAGAAGAAGGAAGATCAAACACAACAGCTTACAAGGATGAACTGTGCTTGTTTATATTGTTTGTTACCATATTTTTGCTCAAACACATCAAGCTTGCCTGGAAAGCCCAAGATCTTGGCTCAGTAGGGACAGAAAACAATTAAATGTCTGTACATACCCTTTATGAGAGGTTTATTACAGTATGAAACCAAGACATATGAAGCCAACGTATCATATTTGCTTAAAAATTTCATGAAACCCTGTTGTCAGAACATGTCACAAATAGAGCCACATCTTAGTGATAAGTGTCACAAGAGATCAAAGTGAAAATGTTTAGTTTACAATTCAAGGTCAGCTTCACTCTCTTGCTGAAGCCTTCAGTCTGTCTTAGAAAAGGTCATCTCTGACTCACAGCTGTAAAGATTTCTCAAAGCAGCGTGTTGTTGATAGTTCAGTCCCCAGAGGACGCAAAGAAATAGCATAATTCTGTCACTAATTCAGTTGTATCCTCCAGGGTAAGCAGAGGATAAATATGAAGGAGGAAGACTTGGTCTGGGTACTCAGGCACAAGATTGAAACAGCTCTGAGTTGGGGAATGAAAACTGACTCAGGATATCACACTATGGAAGACATGCTTGTGTGCGTGCATCAAAATGGTTATTCAAGAGAGAATACTTTCATGTCTTGTGTCAATTATTCAATATAGAATACCAGCTGTTTGTGAGAAATTCATTAGCATCACAGTTTTTTCTCTTGCTTTTATCAAAACAAATAAGCTGTAGCCCCAGTTAAGGAACTGAACCTAGCAACACCATAGTAAGAGTTCAAACAAAAAACAATTCAGCATCTGATTCTTTGAAGTTACCAATAGATTTGCTTCAATCATAAAATTAAACCCACTTAGACACATATCCAGCTTATACTGGTCTAAATTAATAACGCCTGTTTGGATCTCTCTGCATCTAACTCCTCCACCTGTGAAATTAGGTACTAGCCTTCTACTTGCTTCATGTAAAATCTCTGGAGTTAGGAAGATCAAAAGTCACTACACCAGAAGTTCCAGTTCATATTGCTACTTTTCACTAGCACCGTTACTTGCACAATATTCAAGTTCAAATAAAACAACTCGCACTCACCAGAGTAGTTGTGAGCCACCATCACACATTAAAACTTCACTTCTACTAAGCTTAAGTCCATGTAGATACCTACACTCCCCCTCCAAACCAGAGAGTCTGAAACCAGCTGATACTATTCCTGACCTTAATATGAAAACCCTCCCAGCACACCTGTTAAGGCTTGTCTTAAAGGTTCAGGGCTTGAAGAGCACTGGGTCAATTTACCAGGCTCTTCTGAGAGTGTATTGTATAGCTAGAACATGCTGAGTTCCAGCTAAAAGTTTTAAAATTGAGTTAGAAAGCAAATTAAACAGAATATAGATGTATGCACTCTGTCTGCTGTACTCTGGTATAAGGAGTCCTGTCTTAAGGAAATCAAGAGAGGTGAATGTGTTTTACAAAGATTCTGATGGTAAAATCCTTTCTTTGTTTAAATATTCATAGAACTACCAAAGAAAAAGCTGAAGCTATTAGCTGCCTGCAGTCAGCGAGGTACTTACAAAGCTGAAATTACACAGTGCTACGAAAAAGGAATGAAGCAGGATGAGAAATGCAGGAAGACCTCAGAACAAGTATCTGTTAAGTGCTGCAATATAACATGCATTGGAGAAAGCTGAGATAAAATTGCTACAGAAAATAAGCTACTTCTAAGGATTTATCACTGTGGCCTGTTTCAGTGTCATCCCACTTGGTACAGAAGTGGAGACCTGGTTTTGAATGCCTCGTACACAACTGCTTCCACCAGTGTCAGTGTAATCGTCATCAGTTTCCCAGCCTAGGCAAGAGGAAAACGCCCAATCCAAGGATAGCCATGTCGCCATGCAGTTCACCTTTTGTGAAGTCAGTAGTGAGCTCTCTGCATATCATCCCCATTTGCCACCGTCTTTAGGAAAGCCCTCGTCCTGGATTTTCAGTTGAAATCTCACACAGAATTAAGTAGTTATTTAGCACTCAGGAACTTGGGGAGAGCATGAGTTTTTCCTGGAATCACCAGTAGTAACAATGAACATCAGTGGCCCAGAGGATTAATTTAGATGATCTACTAAGACTTATCTGCATCACCTGAACCTTTTTTCTTTCTGCTCCTCTAAAGTTTTCTCAACTGATATGTGCCTTGGATCAAGACTGTAATCTCATTTTCTGAAACAGATGGGAAAAAGGATGCAGGTGTCTGTACAGAAATGGAAGGACCCTGAGCTGAAGGGCAGCCTTCATCTGAGGCAGGAGTGACATGTTCCAGGGAAGCACAGCACTAAACCAAAAAAAAAAAAGAAAAAGAAAGAATCTGCAAGCAAGTGTGCAGGCAGCTCTAGGGAAACTGTCATTTCTTTTTCTTGGATTTACTTTTCTTTGCTACACTGTGCAGTCCTGACTAATCTGAAACTGCAAATACCCTGAGTCTGGGGTCCCCAGACTCCTCGATCAGTCTAATACTCAATAAAAATGGTCACCAGTGCAGCTATTAGTAAGAGTAAGTAACATGCTTCCTGTGGATTTTTCCAATTGCTCTCTGGTAACTGTCAGAGCTATTAATGTGTTCAGTGCCAGGGATGGTTCCCCTGAAGAATTTCTTTCAAGGAACAAGTTTTTCATACTGCCAGAATAACTTGCCTTATTTTACCCTTATAGTCTGAGCTAGCGTTTACCTAGCTGAGGGGAAAAAAAAAGAGTCATTCGATGCAGGTAGCATATAAACTCCTTTCTGAGTGTGTGGTTTTATTTAAGATGTAGGAATACGTGATCTAAGTATTCTTATGTGCATTGATATCCATACCAGCAAAAGTAATACTGCAGTTATAAATTCGTTATATCTATTTTCTTGCATTGCCCACTCTGTCTTTTATGGGAGCTGCACAGGATTTATCCCCATATTTCTACAGCAGTTTCATAATAAACATACAGGTTGCTGAAGCTGAACATCCAGAAGAGTGGACTCATTATTCTTTAATTAGGACATAGGGAAATGTACGATGATGTGAGCTCATCAGCTTTTCTCTCAAACATCTCATCTTACAGGAGAGCAGCTAGAAGTGGGATAGAACTAAATATCAAAGTTTTTCAAACTCCGGGTTTGAAAATATTTCAAGGTTTTGAAAATCTTTTTAATGTGCAATTAAGATAACTCATAGACATTTGGAGGAAGGGAAGGAAGCTCACTGGAAATCCTAAATATGTGTTAGTTCTAATTATACCTCCTTTTGACAAAGTTAACCATTTCACATTTAAAAATTCACACTAAGATTTAAACAGTTTTTCTTATGTGTGTTTTTAAGCCACAAAATATCAATATAGAAAACTCAAAAGACTTTTAAAATATTATATGAAAACATTCATTGAGAAATCAGAAATTTGATATGGAAATTAAGCTGGTTAAAAAAATGCCTATTCCAACCCAGCATTAGAACTTAACAAGAAAAATAAAAGCTAAGGAAAAATACATTTTGCCACTCACCATTCCTTATCAGAGAACAGGAAATCAGTGCAAGATTTGTGGGGGAAATTTTCTGAAAGTCATTGATTCTTCTATTCCCTGTGCAGCTGAGGAGGGGGAGTGATAGAACAGCTTTGGTAGGTATCTGGCCTCCAGCCAGGGTTAACCCACCACAACGGTCAACTTCACAACTCAATTAAATGCAAATAAACCCAGGCATAAGACACAATAAAATGAAGCATAAAATACAGCACAGACCACCAACCTCTCATGTAAGGCTCAAAGCATTTCAAGGGAATGTTGAAAGCTTTCCCTTAATGACTTAAATTGCTGAAAAGCCATATCAGTGTATAAAGTATTCCTGAACCATGTTGAGAAATCCCACTCTGAGAAGAATACTGCTGACCTACAGTGAAGCAACAAAGTGCTAGTTTGATTAGTATGCATATTTACATGCTCAGACACGCTTTATCAGTGTCTAAATTAGTAAGAAATCATAAAGCAAGGATGTTAAAAGATGACCCCCACTTTATTTCCTTTTCTCTGGGCAAAGGTGAAGTTTATAAAGTCTCCCTGCTCTCAGGAAAGCTTGAGGACCAGGTTTTTTTCCTGGCACATGCATCCCAACTAGAACGATGAGGAGATGCGGCAACAGGACTCCGTGATTAATGGGGGGAATGTGTGTTCAGCTCCCAGGAGAGCTGGGTACTATTCTCAGCTCTTCCATTAACCTGCTTTATGGTTACAGGCAAGTGATTTCACTGCTTTTCTTTTTCTTTATTTCCATTTCCCCTTTGACTGTCTTGTTGATTTCAATTACAAGCATTTGTGACAGGGATGGGCTTTTACTATTGCCTCCAAATTTCTTCACTAGGGTGTCTTTTAATTCCAGACCACTCCAGACCTGTAGAGTGACCACTGGAGCAAGATAGGAATGAGCCCCTTTCCTGTAAATAACATTTGTTTCCTTTCTGTGCGACTAATATAGGACCCAGAGAGCTGATGAGCTTCCCAAAGTGCCTAATGTTGCCTACCCTGGTGGTAACACATCTCTTGTCTTCCAAGGGCTCCCTTAAAGGTGTCAGTGCTTATTCTGACATCATGTTTGGTGTGATTTCCCAGCCACAACCATGAGTACCCACGTCAAAAAATGTATTGGAGATAGAATTCAGGATTCAGCCAAAGGTGACTTCTTCATCAGACAATATTTACTTGTATTTTTGGGAATGAAGAGACAAGCAGCTACACAGAGGGACCATTTTGCCCTTTTCCTCAGCTGCATCAATTGCTTCAACACTGAAGTAGATGCACATATATCTCCAGGTTTGAGGAGTCTGGTGTGGAAATCAGGGCCAAACTGCAGTGTTTGGCAGCAGACAAAGCTGTATTACAGCTGCTCTCCCTCCCAAAAGCTCTTATGTTGGTTTGTCCACCTAGCTTTATTAATTTAGGTGTGGAAGTCACACAGGATTTTCTGACTGTCTCTGAGATGTCAGTAATGGGATTCAAAGAGAAAAAAGGTTTAGACTTCAACTTGTGGACTGGGAAAATAGTATGGTTCCAAATATGTTCCATTGTAAAAGAATAGAGGGAAATACAGTTCACACACACAGCACAGCATTAATATCTGAGGTACTTAATGAAATCTTAATCGTTATTACATGGCTTGGAAAAATGTAAATGCTGTGACAGCATGTTCTTTAAAAAGTGTGAACTCTTGTTAAATACGTGAAGACAACAACAGACTTTGGGATTTTTTTTTTCCCTGAATGTTAAGGGGTATACTTAAATTAACATTTTAGTACATTTTCTGAGAGACACTAAGTGTTGGTAGAGGTTATCAAAAAGATAAAGGAATAGGTAAGCGCCCATAACAAATTGCTGTTGTGCTAATAAATGTAACTATTCATTATAAATTAAATAGCTTTATTGTTGAAGTTGTTACAATAATGCCCACACACGTATATGCATAGCATTGTCCCTACAATTTAAAGGGCATTTAATACATTTAAAAGGCATCAAATAACTACAGAATAAAACAGCTGTTCTGTGTCTGTTTGGGTATGTTTCTAGAATGACAAACAAAAAATCTGAGCTAAAACCCCCTTTGTTTCTAATAATGCAGTGCTCCTGAAAGAATTCCTCAATGATGAGACTGAAGAGAGAAAGATCTAATTTCATAATACTTATGCAGAGTATGTAACACAGATAAAAATTGCTTAAAATGAGAATAAAAGTTCTGACTGCACTGCTTTACATGTGGCATAAGTATTTCTATCTACAGAACAAAGGTGTGAGCAATGCTGTAACATTTTTCTACTGTTCACTTAATTTTGTAATCTGTCCACACACATTCAAACAAGTAAAGGATTGCTTCCGTAAAGAAGATGGCAGCATGCTAAATGAAATGCAGTCTTGGCAGAGTTCATAGATGGACAGGCTGAAACCCAACCTGCCTGAATGACACTTTCACCACTTGGATTTGAGACAAGGTTTTCTTCCACACTTGTTAGGACCAGAATTGTTATTAACATTATCTGCTCTGATGCAAAGCAGAAGTGATAGACTGTCACTCTGCAATTCCTGAGCAGTAATTCAGCTGTAGTATATCATTTAAAAGAAATCTTCTGTTACTCAGATGATTGATTTATTGCCCTTTGAGATAAATACAAGAGAAAAAAACCATCATTTTGTCAAAAACCATTGCTTCCATTTGAAAACAATGGATTAAATTTCAAGACTACTTAAAAGGGGGCTAGTTTTATTAATTTAGGTATGGAAGTCACACAGGATCATATTAAATTAAAATTTAATAGCCGATTAGGACATAATAGACTCTTTTTCCCCTGTTGTTGACTAGACACTGTTGATGTGTCATGTTTATCATTTAATATATAGAATCAATTAAAATAAGATGATTTGGTGCATTCATTCAGGTTTTCAACCTGTTTATGTGTCCTTTGATATTTGCAAAATGAATACATGCATGGAAAATAAAAAGTTACAGTCTTCTGGAAATATGCAAGTCTATTTTTTAATGATTTACGTGACTCATTAGAATATGGTGACAGTGTCAAGTTGTATCAAAGAATGTCAAATTGTTTGAATCATGCCTTATTCACGCAGTCTTAAACAGCCTGGGTGAGGTAATCCAACATGACATGGAACCTGATGCAGTATCAGAGAGGTCATTATTTTTATCTTCACATTACTTTATGAATCCAAGCAAGAATTCTTCTTTTAATGTGATGTTCTCCTGAAGTTCTCACTGGTGACAACAGGAAAGATTGCAATTTCATTGGTGTTTACTATGAATCCGATATAGCCCAATGAATGTCTTAAGATATCTGGATTTACTCTAGCACAAAACTAGTGACGGATCCTTGACAGAGACAATTAGTTTCACACTGTTATAAAATGTTAGATTATAAAATGAGTGAAGAAACCACAATGTAATTCTCCATATATTTCAATAATATTTTTAACAGATTAAATTACAGCAATACAAGATCAAAAATTTAGAATATTTGTGTCTTTTTTTTTTAAGGATGATCTTTATCAAAATAAAATCATCAAAATGTAGTGATGTACATTAATAGTTTCACCAAGGAACCTAAGAGATAGCTTTAATAGCTATATCAAAGGTATTTGTAAAACTTTTTCAAGCTACTTATCAGATCAGGTCTGTATTCTAATTACAACCCGCAAATTAGAAAATCCTGTGATATGATTTGTAACTTGTAGAAATAAAAAACCCCCAAATTTTATTTTTTACAGCACACTATGCATCTCGTTTCTTTAAAAAATAGTAACACTGACAAGGTTCAGGATAGTACTGGAAAGTAAAACAGTGCTTTATATCTTTTTCTAATTTCTACAGAACCACCTGTCTTTTACACATCCCACCCTTAGCATTTTTATCTAAATTAGCAATTCCCTTGTCAGTATTCTATAAAAAAGTACAAAATGAATACTTTTTTAGAAACATAAACTCAGCTGTCTCAGCTGTGTCTGTCAAATTGATATGTGCTGTCTTTATTTAGAAAACCAAGTCATGGTGTTGTTCCATCAGTGCATATAAATATTGATACTTTATGTAAATAAGTATATCATATTGTACATTGGAAAATTCCTTGGAATTTTTATTTCTAGTCTATATAGCTGAGTTATTGTATAAAGATGTTTAGTACAAGATTCTAACAACCATATGTCTGATATAATCAATTTATATCACAGTCTAATCACTGCTTTTCATGCTAATAACAAGGGACAGAGACATCTCATTCTTAATCATAACTATTTCTACTTCAGATAAGAATGATTTATATTTGCTGTATAAAGCAAATGCCAGGATTATACTTGTTCACTCTCTTTTGGTTGTTTCATGAAGATTAAGACTATGGATCATCTAGAGAAGGGCCTCCATCTAGAGAGTAGTTAACCTGCTGACTGTTAGGGTGTCATGTTACAAAACTTATGATTTTAGGTACAGCTTTTCAGGCTGATACTAATAGATTCTTCAAAAGAAGCTAGTTTAGGAAATGAATACAGAAATATAGGAATTTTGGAAATACCTATCAATATGTCACAGAATCACAGAAT
>VZTU01027786.1:70280-115155 GCA_013400835.1 Zapornia atra | reverse complement strand
CTATGATTCTATGAAAAGGCTTTGTTACTCTTCTTCAACTTGTACAAAAATGGACAGCTTCCTCTGCAAGGCAGGAAAGTACCATCTTAACCCAATTTTTTATGACTATTATGAGCACGAAGAAACTGATCTCCAAATGAGCTAAACTTGGAAAATACACCCTCTGACTTGCTACAGTCGGAACCATACGAACACGTACAAGAATAGGTGCGCTCCTCAAATACGCCTCTGCTTTGATGCCTCGGAAAGCCGGAATCAAAACTCACTGGCCTTGGTGACTATGAAGCAGGTGTCCTTTATTGCAGCACTGGGCACACAGGGGATCAATCGCTCCTCCAAATGTGTGCTGCCATCAAGGCCAAATTTCTCATATTTATACAGATTAATTATACATATTCATTATAATTCATAAGAAAAGGCAGGGTTATGCAGATAATTTCCAGGAAGTCATTTACATTAACTCCTCCCAGATAGAGCATGCTCAGTGACACCCAGGGGGTCTTCTGGTGGTCTTCAGGGATGAAGGCTGGACATCTTCCTCTCTCTCAGCGCATGCTCTTTACGGTTTTCTCCATGCTTATCTGGGCTCCCAACACCTGTACCGAGTAGTTAGTTTTTCACTGAAAACAAGATATANACACCTGTACCGAGTAGTTAGTTTTTCACTGAAAACAAGATATACTCTGTGTTTTAATTGGTCATTAGTCTCATTATTTGGGATTCCTCTATCTCCTACTTCCTCTGGTTTCAAGGCTGTTGCACTATTATGGCTAAGTTTTGTAGCTGCTTTCATGAAACAGCTTAGGTGATCACAGCCAAATTCTGCTAAAATTCAAAGCTAATATATTCCTAAAAACACACCAATTCTTACTTCTTTATCTTCGAGGCTGTTACTGTTGCATTGTTATGGTTAAGTTTTGCTCTGCTCTCACAAGCAGCTTACACAGTTACAGCTTTCTCTTAAACTATCCTATTCTTAGAGCTATGAAAATTCTTATATTAAAGTTGTATTAATTGTCTCTTAAGTTCCACCTATATCAATCTATTCAGCATGATTACTTTTCACTGAATCAGCTTACACTACTGCTTTCTGCCTTTGCAAGTTATACTGAAGAATCAGAATTTTTAAAAAAAAGGGATCAATTGTTTTTTCTTTCAGATGTTTCTTCCCAGAATTCTTTCTGTTGTAAATTTTTCATCTGCTCCTCTCCATTGAACTGCAATTGTTCTATCTTGCTGGAAATGTGAAGATTGCATTTGGTGTGACAGGGCTCTGAGTTGATAGTTGTACTTAAATTCAGAGAAAGGCAAAACCCCTATAAGCTTATCTGACCTATAGTCAGAGATTTATCCAAAGCATCCAGTTGATATTTTTTTATCAGGAAACTAAGTTTATTTGTCCTTATGGTGAAATTTTATTATTTTTACCATCACCATAATTTCTGTGTGCCCCAGATGATAAAATAAAATAATGAGGTCCTAAACCATAGAGCATTCAATGTTGTGACTGATAAATATACAGATTGCAGCTGGGGCAAGACTTAAATCATTACTGCTATTGTGTCATTAATTTCCTTTGTGTCCCTAATTCCCAAGCAAGGGAGCAACAGCAGGGTCCATTGCGGTGGTCCTCTGGTAGCATCGCTTCACGTCTGCCAGCAACATACCTTCTGCAGTTATTACACTGCATTATGCACATCTGTTCCAGGCAAGGAGTGGTGAGCTTAGCAACACCTGGAGTGTTTGAGAGACTTCTGTACAGGTGCTGCTTGTTGCTCTGGTGATAACAGTGCATGTATTAAAAAATCAGAACTATATCTTCTAGTGTAAGAATAGCCTCAATCGAAACACATGTGTCCTCACAGATGGTTTTGTTCAGTGCCAGACTCAGTGATAGAAACTGTACATTTAGCAAAAGTGTTTTCCCTTTCTTCATTTTCATTGTTCAGCTAGGAGTTTCTGTGATAAAGATGCTCTTGAGAGAGCACAAGCTAAGAACGCTGACATGAGGGTTCAGTATACTAACATTTAATGAAAAGTCGATTGTCTTTCATTCCCTAATAATATCATTTTAAAATTAATTAGAAAATAAAATTTCTTAAAGTGAAAAACAGGGGTTTCTTTCTCTTTCAGATTTTGGTTCATTCTTTGGTAATGAAACAGGTGCCCTGCAGCACAGGATGGCTGTGTGTTGAAATGGAAAAGGGGTGATTGCAGTGTGTCAGCTCAAGCATGGTACTGAGGAACGCAGCATGCCAACCTCTTTAACTGCTTCCGTATGACCTGCAGATAATTTCAATGAAAATAAAAATAAGGCAGCACGGTTTAGGGTTAGGGTTTTTTTTTCAATAGTGTTTGTCTTTTTTTCCTGAGAGGCAAATTATGAATTTCAAAACCTTGTGTTCAGTTCTTTTGGACTATAACTTTATTGACTTTAGCTGGGCTGTGCAGGGGAGGGATTTGTCCCACTACTCTAATAGCTGCATCCCGAATTGCAAAATGCCTCCTGGGACCTCTAACAACCTTGTTTATATTTGAAACTGCAGTTATTGCTAGAAGATTAAGTCATTTTATCCTTGGTAACAAGTGTTTACGATGTCAGGAGGATTTTTAACTAAGGGATTAGTTTGTGTTCTAATTGCATAATTCCCTTTTTGTTACTCATTAGTGCGGATATTTACTTCCCATTTTTCTATTTCAGTTGTCCCATATGTCTAACGGAATCAAAATTGTCTAATATTTACTTTCTGAAATATTTTTATTCAGCTGAACCACCAACACAGATGTTCTTTTCTCCTTAATCAGCATATGTTTATATTTCTGTTAAATTAAGTAACTGCAGTAGTGCCTATATAAATAACATACAGGGAGTGTTAACGGCGAGCCAGTTCATCCTCTGAATGTTACCTTAGGCTACAGTAATTGCACATTACATGAGATTATGTTCTGACTCAAGTCCAAGTTCAACTCAGGCTTGTAGAATGTTCATATGAAAAGTAGTTCTTATACTTTCTGCTTAGATAGTTGACTGCTAGCTATGTGGTTGTCCAAAAGATCCAGATTGATCCTTGGCACTGTGTATAGACTCAGGGGAAAAGAGGGTGACTTTGTGGTTACTTTTGGTCATTTATTGTTTCTGAGTTGCCAGTAATCCCTTTCAGAGGGTTGGTTGCTTGGGTTTTTTTTCAAAATGGGTTAGCATTTTGCATGCTTCTTACTCACCTGAAGTTTAGCAGCCATGTTCTTTATCCCATTAAGGTCATGTGAATTTGGAATGAACCTACTTTTCTTTGCCTCACGTTAATGAACAGTACTTAAGTAAGGAACCTCATCCAAGCTTTCTTTTGCAGTTTATGTTTTGGTTGGGTTTTTTTCATTGGTACTGAGGGTTCTGAACAGCTTTGGTCTCTTCCTGCCTTTCTATGATGTCGTGCCTTCTCAATGGAGTAATTGAGACAAAGAAGTGGTAACTTGTCATAAAGGAGGAATGTGGAGGGATGGAATCAGAGCTTTGACTTGAACTTTGCTCCAGCTACTGTTGCCAGCCGAGGATTTTATGTGGTACACCACAGTCTCTATGAAGGGACATAATGTACTCTCTGAAGCAGATCAGCCTAGAAGTTGGGCAACAATAATGTGTTTATAATAGCTAAAATCTGGTGGGAATGCCATTTGGCTTTTGAATACTGCATGCACCTTTAAAAAAATGTATCACGTTCTGAAATGGAGATGTACTTGAAATGAAATGAAAGGAGGTGTGTGACTGGTGAGGTGCACAAATGCACATGGAGAAAGGGCAAGATGTGTTCTTGGCACAGCTCTCATTGACTTCACTGTGTTACATTGGTGACCATGTTCTTTACTTTCCCCCACTGTGGTCCTGTACCATGCTTTTGTCCTCTGAGCATTTTCTCTTCCTCCCAATACCCTTGGTGATAACAGCATGGATAGAAATGCACAAAACCAGCTATTGATCCTATTTCTATAAGAACAGGAGAAAAAGGGGAAAAAAAAACCATTAGGGGCGTTATTTTATAGCTGGGAAAATACTCTTTTCAGGCATAATGTTAAGAATCCACCGTAAGCATACAAACCACACGTGCTTCCCATTATGCACATGAAAGCCAAATTTTGTTTTGTTACAGTAACCATTTTGTTTGATATTAAGTATGTTTTACATTGATTCAATATGTTGATCTATTTCTTCATCTTTGTACTTGCCACAGCTGGCTGGAGTCCCACTCTGCAGAGAAAAGGATGTGCAATCTGCTTGGGATTGGGACAGAAAACTGTGTGCTGACATCTGTCCAGTCGTCTTTAGCTCTCTTAGGAAAAGTAAAGGAAGCTGCTTTCAGCATGGGTGTTTTGTGCTTGACATTAGGAGTAATCCTGTTTATTCACCCATTTATGATTTCAAGTATCTGACTGCAAGTAGTAGGAAACATGTGGGAATAGAACTGCCTGTGTGCACTACTGGAGGATTCTTACTCTTTCTGGTTATTTTTGATGTCTCCAACACAATTCCTGGGTGTATTTCCTCCTAAGTGGGTATGTTCTTTGAGTTCCTGGAAAAATCTGTTAGCACAATTTCATCCCTTGTTTCAAGGCAGTGGAGAACTCTTTCCAGTGATGCTTTTCAGAAATGACTGGTGATAGATACTGTGTTGCAGCTTCTTGTTATACCTGCCTGTAAAGCTGTAGGTTCTTTGAAGAATCAGATGGAAGGTTTGTAAAGAGCACTAACTTGAGTCGACTTTCCTGTGTTGGAGTTGAGTCCACAGTAGAATCTAGGTAGTTCTCTTCTTGTCAGCTCTGTGATACTTTTTCCTCTGGTCTCATGGTGAGAACTCTCCTTTCATGATTTCAACTACTACACACATGTGTACGATTCTCCATTCTCATAACTGTAGGCTGATGAGAGACTGTGGTCCCGTTTAGAGAAGCTTAAACAGTTTGCAGTTCTGCAGCTGGCAGTTACCAACTTTCAGCTAGAACTTACAGTCATAAATGTTATAACTTGCTGCTCTGAACGCTCCTATTCTGTTTCAGTGCCAAGTGAACAGATTAGCGAGTCTCAAATTGGTCTAATCTCTTTAATCTTTCTATGGCTTATATTTATCTGCTTTACTTTGTGCTGGTGTGGACTCCTAGATGCGTTCATGCAGTCAGAATCTCAGCAGAGGGGCAGTGTCTAGTCAAACAGCTTTTGGCTGGGTTACAACTGAACTTTTCTTTCTACTAATTCCTCTTCTTTTGCAACCCTTGGCAATCTCACTGTCAATTCTGAGCTCCCAAGCCTGCAGCTGCATCCTTGCAGGGAGGGATAAGAGTTTCTGCATCTCAACTGTCATCTTGGTCTGCATCTATGTTATCAGCATGTTAGATATCATCAGGGATGTACTTTCGAAGGGTGTCACAGAATCACAGAATTGTAGGGGTTGGAAGGGACCTCGAGAGATCATCGGGTCCAACCCCCCTGCCAAAGCAGCTCCCCAGCTCATATTGCACAGACAGGCGTCCAGACGGGTCTTGAATATCTCCAGAGAAGGAGACTCCACCACCTCCCTGGGCAGCCTGTCCCAGGGCTCTGTCACCCTCACTGGGAAAAAGTTCTTCCGCATGTTGGTGCGGAACTTCCTGTGCTCCAACTTGCAGCCATTGCCCCTTGTCCTGTCCCCACAGACCACTGAAAAGGGGCTGGCCAAATCCCCCGGCATCCCCTGCCTAAGATATTTATAAACATTAATTAGGTCCCCCCTAAGTCTTCTTTTCTCTAGACACAGTCCCAGCTCTCTCAGCCTGTCCTCATAGGGGAGATGCTCCAAGCCCTTAATCATCTTCGTAGCCCTTCTCTGGACTCTCTCCAGGAGGTNNNCAGGGAGCCCAGAACTGGACACAGTACTCCAGGTGGGGCCTGACCAAGGCAGAGTAGAGGGGGAGGATCACCTCCTTCGACCTGCTGGACACACTCTTCCTGATGCATCCCAGGATCCCATTGGCCCTCTTAGCCACCAGTGCACACTGCTGGCTCATAGCCAACCTGTTACCAAGCAGGACCCCCAGGTCCTTCTCCACAGAGCTCTTCTCCAGCAGGTCAACCCCCAGCCTGTACTGATACAGTGGGTTATTCCTCCCCAGGTGCAAGACTTTACACTTGCTCTTGTTGAATTGCATTAGGTTTCTCCCTGCCCAGCTCTCCAGCCTGTCCAGGTCTCTCTGGATGGCAGTGCAGTGTTCCTGCGTGTCAGCCACCCCTCCCAGCTTTGTATCATTGGTACTTGCTGAGGGTGGATACTATTCCCTCATCAAGGTCGTCAATGAACAGGACTGGACCTCCTTACTGCAGTTTGGGATGCAGTCTCCTTACTGCAGTTTAGGATGTGTCAGGGGACTTGCATTCTCTTACGATGAGACTAAACTGTGTTCTCCAGCAGCACACCTGATTTACTGTTCTGCTGACTCCTTCCGTTGGCCCTGTCTAGGCCTGGGCTGTAGTGCCAGCTCCTGAACCACTTGTACAGGACACACCAGGGTGTCAGCAACACCTGATACCCGATTCACTCTGTAAATCCAGTCATTGTTCTGCACAGCTTCCTAATGCAGACATCTTGCAATAGAGAGTTATGGATTAGTTTAATCTCCAACCCAATTCTGAGTCCATCTGGGCCTTTTTTGCTAACTCCAGTGGAATGGGATTAGCGAATATTACTGAGGCAATGCTCTAATTCCAGGTGACAGTTATAGGATGTTTCCTGTGACCGTGAAGAACTAACTTTTCATAATTAGCACAAGCCAACCTCCTAGCATTCACAGCCTCACAATACCTTTGTGAAATAAAAGGGCTGGAAAAACCTGGCATTGTTTCAAGGGATGCATAGGTGTGTGTGATGTAACTCTGGAGAACAAATCCTATTTCTGGTTATTCCTAGTAAGACAGGTAAGTATTTGATGTGGATCAAATTTGTAGAATCACAGAATCACAGACTGGCTTGGGTTGGAAGGGACCTCAAAGATCATCTAGTTCCAACCCCCTGCCATGGGCAGGGACACCCTCACTAGACCAGGTTGCCCAAAGCCCCATCCAACCTGGCCTCTTGTACTTGCCTAGAAAAGAGTATGGGGAGTATTTAACAATTTTGGGGAAGCTTTATTTTCTTTATTTATAACTTCTAAGTGTGTACATCTGTATTTTGTCTTAATTTTGTATTTATTTACTGCAGGGTGTTGGGAAAAACAAGATTGTCGACAGATTCCTTCACCTTTTAAACAGGCCCAGAGAGTATTTACAGCTGCATAGGTAAGTACATGTTACAGTTCCATACTTTGTGCTTATAGTCTGATTTCCCATGTTTTAAAACTCATGTTTCTGAAGTTTAATTTGTTCTCAACACTTGAACAAATATTCCATTGTGGTAGGTGGCACACAGACCACAGGAATCTATCCATTCTCAAGGCAGACACAGTAAGCAGGCAGGCTGAGGAGGGGTACAAGAATCTAATGCAATCATGTTGCTTAACATAAGTCAGAACAAACTGACATGAAACCATGCTCAAGAAGGGAGTAGTGCTTTTCTGTCATTTCTGGAGAGCTTTCCCTAAGCATGAGGTATTGTGTGTGTGGGGGGGAAAGTTGAAAGGTGCTTGTTTGAATATGCCACTCATTAGACAAGAAACATTTTACAGAGTAAAGGCTTTTTTTTTTCTCTCCTTTGGCACCCCTGCTGAGCACATGTATTTATTTCTCACCCATAAGCATATGTGAATTAGAAAACTATAATTTTTTTCACATGCAAGCTGAAAAACAGACTTCAAGAAAACAAACCCATTGAAAACAATTCAAAAGCTGAAATAACATCAAATTATCTGCCTGTTTCTTATGACGTGAACTTTAAATCAGTAAGTTGAAATAAAGACTGACTGTGTCTAGAAGAATCAGTTTCAATTGAACTTGCATCCTTTTCCAGCTTCATTCCTAATCTTTACGTCTCTGTCTTCAACTTCCTAGCTTCGCCACACCCTCTCTCCTTCCATAATCACTGTTCTTTAAATAGTGCTAATAAAAATGTACATCTTTGATATTTTGCCCTTTAACAGCACAGTCTCTGTAGCACTCTCACTTTCTCCCCCAGTTTTTTGTCTTCAAATGTCTTGTCCTTCTATTCCTGATGCTTGGATTGCTCTATCTCATCACTTTCCTATTGCTGGGGTTTTTTCTTAATACTTTGTCTTCTAGACTTACATCAGTTTCTTCCCACCCACCCCCCTCCACCTCCTCCAATAACACTTTTGTGACCTCTGACTTTCAGCTTTGTTTTAACTTTCTTGCCATTTTCTCTGCTTGGAGCACCCACCCTCTCCTTCTGGGTAAAATACACTAACGTTTTTGCAAATCCAAATTATTTCACAAAATACTATGGTGTTTCTGTCATTCAGAGTGACAAAAAACATGTTTGAAAAATCATTCTCCAGTGAGGTATGGTCAGACAGAGTAGTACTTTAACATAAATTCAGATAGCTCAGGAGAAAGTTCTACGAGCAGAATGTTTGGGATCATCATGGGGCCATGGAATGTATTAGTTACAAAACAATAGTTGATGCATCTCTAGGGGAAAAATAAAAGTTCTTCTTTTGTCTAGTTGAGCAAACTTTGATAGACTCTGTAATGTTTATGGCTACAGGATTCTAGAGATAGATGGACATAGAAAATGATGCATAGTTGTATCAAGTTCTAAAACAGAACTCCTGAATGTAGAAAATTCAGAAATTTCTATTTCTTGGGTGGAGTTTTCAAATACCTTCTGAAGAACCCAGGCTATGAAATATCTTGATAAGCTTTACAGGATGTTTAAACAAGGATTGGAGTGTTGTTAGCACACGCGTTTGGATTGCAAACCAAAACGAGTGAGTTTATAAAAAACCCCCACAGCACTTGACCACTAAGTTTTTATATAGTTTGTGGGGAGAAATGCAATCAGTAGCTCATGGCATTGGGTGTATTTTATTAGCAAATCTGCTGGGATGTGCACATCATCTTCGGTAGCCCTGGGTGTTTCTGCAGATTTCCTAGCTGGCTACTACCAATACCATTAAGCATGCTAACAGGAAAGTATTTCTAAATATACTTTGGATGGTGCTCATGTAACTGGGTTATAAATTAGAGCATTTGAACGTTCAAAGCATGAATTTGAGTTGACTATTCTGTAAAAGATAGAAATAATTGTACTACTTTCTTCATGAAACATGTGGAGGCGATTCAGTGTCAGATGAAGGTGGATGTTCTCTGCCCTTCCAGAAATGTGTGTGACAGATGGTACCTCATTAGTCCTTGGAATGTGGGTTGCAGACTTGCTAGTTCAACTAGTTTCTCTGGAAATGAGTGTGCACTTGTCAGCTGCATATCCTGGGGCTCTGAGTTTCTAGTGGGGTAGTGAATCTGTGGGAAAATGGCTGACAGTGACATCATGAGCTGTCGAACTGACCCATATTGACCATAAAAATAGTAATACACATGTATGTATAACAATGCCAAAACTAAACAGGTGTTGCAATCGAGCAGCATCTGTTAAGATGTAGCCAGAGAAGAAACTGCTGGAGTGAAGAAAACTGTAAGAGCATTAAAATTAATATAGTGAAGTTCTTTAATAAAGTGCAGTATTATAGAAATAAAAGTAGTTAATAAATAGTAGACAGAAATAGGCTGAAATTCACAGGTATTCTGATTTATTAATCTAATTGCCATTTTTCAAAAGAGGTTTTGGGATTTTTTTAACATTATTAAAGTGCCAAAATCATGAAGACATTTCAGAAATGTTTACTTTCAGCAGCTTGTGAAGTAAATACGGGGAAAATACACCATAATGTGGTGTAGCATACTTTGTTATGCAATGTAATTGATATAGGTGTCTTATAGGAGAATACCTCACCCTTTTTGCCAACAAACAGGAACATAAAAGAACTAAAAATGCTATTAAATCTGGTTTGGTTTTGATTGTTGGTTGTTTGGCTGGGGTGGTTGTGGGGCTTTTGTTGATTTCTTCTTTTTTTTTCCATTTTTCTTTNGTGGTCCTGTCTTGATGCAATAATAAAAGGAGCTCTGCTCATCTAACATTGCATATATTCAGTGACACTCAAGCAGGGAATATTTGCATTAAAGACTGTGAGCTCTTACCAGGAGTAATTTTAACATCCCACATTTTGTCTTCAAGATGATGAGAAGAAATAGAAGACAGAAAAAAAAAGTCCTTTTTCTTAAACATTCTTTCTGACATCTCTATTTACTTGCCTTACCACTTACTCACATGGGGAGAGTCAGCCTGACATTAAGGTTTTGGTTGCTTATGGCAGTTATAAATCCTGTTTCTTAACATTTCTCACAGCACCTCATTGAGAGGTTTTATTTTCTTAAAATTGTCTTATGAAATAAGTTATAAGTCTTTTAAATCATAAAACTGAAGATCTGAACTGGAAGGAAGCTGGAATTATATTTAGTAAGGAAAGCATTTGCAGAAGATGCTTGCTTATATATTACTCAGAAAGTTGGATGCTTCCTACTACCTATTTCCTGGTATTAGGAGTTGATTGGGAGTTGCCCATTTCTCCCATCTCTTAAATTGTGCTGTTACAGGATTCTTTCTGAAACAGGTAATTTGACATAGGCTCTGCTCAGCCTTTGCCTAGGACTGCAGTTACAAAGCATCTACCTCTTTTTCCATGTTGAAGGAAGAACTTTTCTTCTGCTTGGGTTTCCCAGTCACTCCTTCTCTACAAGAATAAGCTCCAGCAGAGAAATCCTGAATTAAGTTTACCCCTCAGGGATACTTATCTCAATTTGTTGTTCCTGGTGCACCAATTACATATTATAGAGCACAGAACAGTGTTACCTTTCCTAATATTAAACTTCAAGGTTTTATTGCTTTCACCTTGAGTGAGCATTCATGATGCTGCTGGAAAGGTGAAAATCTGAGGCCTGTGTGGTTGCAGGCCAAGAAGAAATCTGTACAGAAATGAAACACATACCAGATGATTTTCTAAGAAACTTTGATATCTCACAAATAAATATAATAGGTATTTGTGTTGCTCATCATTTTATGAGCCTTGCTGTTACTACTTTTGCCATTTGTCGTGTCAGTTATGTGGAAAGAAATCACCAGTGGTTCTACACAGAAGGAAGGAAGGAAACTGAGTGCTTTAGAGAAGACTCTGGCAATGTATGCTTTTAAGACTATAAAATCCCTCTTAGCACAGATGAGAGTAATAGATAAATATAAAAATGTAGACTCCCAACAATCCTGCATAACCATGTCAGAAGAAAGTATTATGGACTTAAAACTGTTGGCTCCTTTCATGTGATCAAAGAAGAAAAGATTAATTTTCCTTCTCTTATCATCAAATTAGTAACTAGTTGCTTACAAAGAATGGTTTTGTTGGAGTAAAATGTCCTTTATCTGTCAGTTAAACATTTAGATTTGCATCACTTGGAATTACATCATACTGTCAAGCTGCTTTTTAAACTTTAATGCCAATTATTTCTCCTTCTTGAAGTTACTATATTTGTGTAGACTGTATGACAGAACTACACTATCCTTTTGTTTCCAGTGTAAGTTAGGTTTATGGCTCCCTCTATTTATTCATTTATTTTTATTGTGAAGGGACTTCTCATAGAAAGTTTCCTAAAAGCTTAGGTTCTGACTAGGAAGATGTAAAATTCAGTGACCTACATTTTAAAATAGTTTCTGATGGTATAAATGGGGTGCTTGGTTTTACATGCTAAAGGCATTCACATTAATATATACATCAGGTTTTTGGAGTCACATGGTGATATCTGATCTCAGCTTTCATTAAAATACACTCCTAGCCTTTGATACATGAGCTTTAAAAAAGGAAAAAAAAGATTTACATGTAATTTATTCTCAACTGAAATCTTTATTTAAGCAGCTAAAAAGAACTGGAAAAATACTGTGGAGGACACATAGTGTCAGCTCAAGATCTGTGAAAGCTGCCACCTCTGTTCTGCTGGAGTTGGATTGGCTTTAAGTCATGTAGCCAAAAAGAGCAACTGGCAACAGGAACCCTCTGAAATTATTACCTGCCATCATGAGTTCTAATTGCTCTGATAGCAAACAAAAAACATCTCTGTCTTGGTAGTCTCTTTAAGAAAAAAATACCTGTGGAAAGAAAGTCTGTGTTCTGTACAGCATGTTTCCTTGGTTCAGGAAGGCACAATTTTACAGTTTTCTTTTTTCTGTGTCACTGTCTCCTTTGTAGAGTTTGGCATATATTACATTCCTTGATTTTTGAGATACTCAAAAGCCATCTGGCCATGGTCCTGGGCACCTGGCTATAGGTGACCCTGCTTGAGCAGGAGCATAGGGCCAGATGACCTCCAGAAGCCCATTCTAACCTCAACTATTCTGTGATTTACCAACAATTTCTGCAAGGTAGCGACTGGATGACCCTGTCTAGCTCTTGTTAGTACAACACAGCTAGGATATGTCTTGCTTAATCAAAGTTGTTCTGCAGAAAGGCAAAAAGAAAAAAGTTAAGGATTAGTTTATCTTCATAAGATTAGATAATCCAGCAGTGGTTTTTCCATGTGTGGGAGTCCATTTGCACTTCCCTGAGCTGGCAGCCAAATGTGTCATTATGGAACCATAGTTAAAGTTGTAGGAATTAAGAAACATTTTCGGATTCTTCTTTATTTTCAGAATTTTTTTTTAAAAAGAACATTTTCTATAATGAGATTAAGCTTGATAACTTCTATAATGTTTATTTATTGTTAGATGAGTGTAAATCGTGAACATTTGTTAAGCAGAACTTTTTCTGAGATACTTTCTGGCTTCACGCAGTTTCAGCCATCGATCAGCCATAGGAAATGCACTAATAGCAGCCCACCATCTCCTCTGCTGAGTGTCAGTCATGGGTGTTCCTCTCACAATTCAAAAGTGCTCAGGAATGAGAAGTACCAATCCTTTCCCTTGCGATGGGAACTTGATTACTCTCAGCCAGTGGGAGAACCAGATCCCCCCCTTGAGCTACTACAGACGCAGCCACTGAAGTGATAAAATTAGTCAACCTCAACAGTATGTAGATCTGCAGTTATTTAGTTGCATCAGAACATTGCTGTAGCTTACAGAAATAGAAGCTTTTGATGAGCAGACTGCAGTGTAATTGCATCAATAATTTATCGATGGCTTATGAATGGATTTTCTGCTGCTCACAGCCTCGGCCAGTCCGTGGAAGATACGACATGATTAGTTCTGTTCAAGCATTCTTTTTCTGTGTAACAAGAAACTCATCTTCTAGGAAATTAGTTTGTTGTCAAAAAAGAGAATGTGAATCTTCCCAAAGTCATATTACAAAAAGAGAGAGTGGTTTCTGGTGTGCTGGAGCTTTTCGCTGTAAGGTTGAAAAAGTTAAGGCTGCTTAGAAACATGGTGCGATGCCTTTTCATGAGAACACAGGATGTAGGAAGCATTTTTCTCTGGCTCTTAAATAAAAGAGTTTGTGCCCTTAAAATAGCCATATTAAGCCTTAGTTCTTTGTGTCATAGCTCTTCTTACAAATTGAGATTACTTGTTTTCCCCTTTTTTAGGCATTAACATATGTGCTAAAGCAATTGGGCTTTGCTGTTAATTTGGTGTCTCACCCCTGTAAACAGAATACTAACTGCTATGGAAATTCTTTTTGTTACCTGATAATCTTAACTACTATTTTAGAAGATATTTCACTACTTTATTGTGTTCCTCCTAATGTTACATTTCTTTTCAAAGAATTTCCCTATGGTATTACATCTTCCTGTCAGAGTTGGTGTGTTTGTTCTAGTGACTGATGATTAGAAAGTGTGATACAGGTGTATTTTGAAGATGCACTACATTCTGTTTTGTCCCTTTTCTAGTTCTCTAATAAATTACAGTAATCTGATGATCTTTTCTTCCAAAAATTAACTGAGTTTACATATGTTATCCTTTTCAAAATAAACATAATTTTGCTGTGATCTTTAACAATCAGATTAATGGAGGGGTTTGGGGTAGGAAATTAAGCTTGTGGTATCCCTACAAGCAATACTTACTACAAACTGTCCATTAATCTTTAGATGTTAATTTTCTTTCTTTCTCTTTCACCACATGTAATCAGTATAAAATCCAATTACCTGTTTCCCCTATTGAGATAATTTAAAACTACCCTTTCAGCTTTATTGACTTCAGATTTTTTAAATTCTAATTAAAAAAGTTGTTTCAGAAGGAAAAACTTCCTTTGCCCAGGACCCAGATGAACACCTGCCTGATACTGTAGGATTACATTCTCAGAATTGCATTTAGTTATCTTCTCTTGAAAGAATACAGGACTCTGTAAAACAGTTTAAATGCTGGTGTAGCTCTGCAGGTCTGTTGTTAGAAGTGAACAACCCAGAAGAGGTATCTCTGTAGCGGGTCATTGTTGATGCAAGTGCTCTTAAGTGCACTGGCTTATTAGAGGAGTCCATTGAACACCGTGAAGATGTGTGTGTGTGTTGTGTATGTGTATGTTGGGAGTGACAGTAAAAAGGTGAGGTGATTTTTCCCAGATGATTGTGAGTCATGAATGTTTATGTCTAGGATAATTTCTTTTCATGTTTTACAGTAACCTGCATGTGCTTTAGTGTGAGCTGTATTCTTTACACAGCTCAGGTTTGGAAATAAACAATAGGATGGCAGATTTTTATTATGAAGCTTTATCTTGTGAAGCCCTGAATGTACTGGCTAGCATACCATAGGTGTCTTCATGGGTTGTTTTACTCTTGTTGTTTGGTTTTGTTTTCTCCTTTTCTTAGATACGTTTTTGTTCAATAGAGAGTTGCAATGCCAAGCTTCCAAGAGTTCCTGCAAGCTCATGCTCGCTGTTTCCAGTGTTAGCTTTTCATAAGCTGGCTGACAAGCTCTGCTATTGTCACATCCCACCTTTTAGAGAGCTATTTCATTTGTCTTTCTGTAGGGATTGAATTCAGCTTGAATAACCTGCCGTGTGGCTGTTACGGAGAAATAACTGAGGTTGTAAGACCATGGTTTCACTTCAGAGCTGAAGTAATGGTTTCTCGCTGTTTACTCAGTTAAATGTGCTCTTATACACAATAAGGGGAGCTGTAGGGTGTCATGTTTCTTCATTTATGGATTTTACAATTAGGGTGAGTGAATTTCTTGACTTGTAACAAATTGTATGAAAACTTTGCATCTCGCTTTGAAAGATGGATCTCATAAGTAGTTCTGTAACTTGATTTAAGCATATAACATAAATTAAACTTACAATTCCCTTTGGCCTTTGTTCTACCACCCACAGTCATACTGAGTAATGAGTAACTTTATACTCCAAATAAATTCTTGGATTTTAAACAAATATATGTCCTGCTGAGTCGCTCTAACAGCCTAGCAGAAAAAAAAATTGGGGATTTAATTATCAGCACGTACAGATAAGTCAAAAAGGCTTCACAGTGTCATTTTAACAGAGAAATGGGACAGCTGGTTGGCTTTTCAGATCTTTCAAAATTTTCTAAGCATAGTGGTCAGATGCGTGATAGGTTGGCTACAGAAATTTATTTGTAAATGTCAAAGTCATGCAGATTCTTTCTTTGTTTTAAGATCATCAGGATAATCCCTGAGTGGATTAGCTAACCAATTAACAGCTTCAAATGACCCTTGGCCTAATTATTTTTCAAATACTCTAAAAATTAGGTCACAACAGATGGGTATGCTCAAGTCTCATTGACATGTAATTCAGAAGAAAATATATATATATCTATGTACTTGGCTATTTAGATATCTCACAGAAATTAAGAACAATTATTAGAGCATATATTCTGTGTCTGATTTTTTTCCTTTCAACTACTATAAAGCTCTGTTTGGAGTATAAGAGGAAGATCAAACATGAATCCAGTTTATATAAACTTGTTACCATGAACACCAACCCTTAAAATACCAAGTTGCCTTCCATTAGATATTCTCTTACCCTTTCAGCCTCAGTATAATTACATACCCACGACAGTATTCTCCAGCATTTGTTCCTCTGTTTGGGCACAGGTATCCTTGGGGATTCTAATCTTTTAAATGAAGAATTTCAGGCATTGATTTCATGTCTCTAAAGACATGTCTTTCAGCCAAGGTGGTTCTCCAGATGAACTAACGCTAAACTCAGAAGGAACATCATTCTCTTTTGCTCTGTAATTTTTCCTCCTGGCTAGTTTCAGCTCTTGTGCCTCACCAGAGGATATCCAGAATACTTGGAGATTTGTTTACTTTCCCTCTTTACCTTTCATCCTGCCCTGTTGCAAGATCTATCGTTGTTCAGCTCTTCCACACAAGTCCAAATATCCATTTGAAAAGAACCTGGGAGAAATTTTTCCATCTCCCATGAATGGAATAAGAAACGCTGTAGTAATTGAATGGATTTGTGCACAGGAGAATTCTGTTCTAAACAATAAAATAGGTACCTGGTGCAGTTCCTCTCCTCTCCTTTTGGAGTCATTTTAAAAAATTTAATTAGTTAATAGAATTTGGGTAAATATTGAAAGTTGACAGGATCAGAATGGACAGAACAGTCTCTGTAGTTAGTGGAAAATTCTCCTGCAGCATCTCATCGTTCTTTCCCCAGAAAGAAGGCATTGCTCTCAAAGAAATAGTAACTGTCACAGACTAGCATGTTCAAGTCTCCAGACCTCAGAAAAAGAGGCCTTAGGGTAAGTAATGCACCAGTACTCAAAAGATAAATAAAAAGGCAGTGTTGTGAGCTAATATACAAAATCAAAAGAATTCTTGGAAGCCCTACTATGAATTGAGTGGTGCTGTCAGAAGAGTTGCTGAGTTTCAGACTTACTTTTTTAAAATAGCAAGCTCATGAGGTCAGCCTGCTTGATAAGAATACGTTCTTTGGAAAGACCTTAGTGAGCTTTACATATTTTTTTTCTTCTACAATCAGAAGACAAATAATTTCAGTTGAGTGGGATGACAGTATGTCAGACAGCTTTTTTCATCTGATTCTGCATTCCCCCAGTGTTTCTTCTTTGTGTCAGAACTATTTTCGTCTTGGGTGAAATTAGGAGGTTTTGATATTCATGTCATTGTTAGAGCCCAGTTAATATTAAGGTGCTGATATTAAGAAGTGAATGTGAATTACAGATTTTAGTTCCTGTCCTGTGGGAGTGACACTCCACAGTCTAATGTTTTGAGCACCAAACATATTTTACATTTAGGAGAATCTGCATACTGTATTGTTCAGAAGTATCTCAGACTTACCATCTTTTTATTATTGTCTGTTTTGGTGTCTTTATACATGCACTTAATTCCTCCTAAAGTGGAAACTGAAGAAGAAAAAAAACTTTAAGGAGACAAATTATTCTTAGCCTCTCTTTAATGTGTTTAAGTCGTATTAGGCTTCTGAAGAACAGAAGTTAATGACATCTAATTGCGTAGCTTATGATTCTGAAAGGAAAATAACATTTATCTATACTAACCCTGGCAAAATCATTCTTACATGCATGTCTGAATGCAGTAGCCTAAGCAAGTATGGGAGTTTTCCATTTGCTTATGTCATCAGGCCAATGGAATTAACAACTGGCTATATATCCAGGTTCTATAATACTCCGCAAATCTCCTGAAATATTTCCCTAAAATATTAGGGCTGAGTAGCAGCAAAGGAGAAGAAGGAGGGAACCACAGATAAAATAAGAATAAAAATTAGGAGTTAGATTTAGGATGTCAATTGTTCTTTCATTTTAATACCTTCTGCATTCTTTTCCTGATTTATTCAACTTTTATAATAGTGTCTAAGTAAAGCGTCAACTCTTCCAGTGTTTATTCCCTCCAAAGACATGGTCAATTCAGTCTTCCCTGAAGAATGAGATCATCCTGAGGATTTGTGTGGGCTGCTGGTGATACTAAGCACATGTTTAGTATTCTGTATCAGGGGCTTGTAAGTAATCTCTGCAGAGCCAGAGGATTATTTAGCTCACCAAAGGTAAACTCACTATTTTGTGTAACAGTAAAACGCCATTTGAGATTTGTGCCTTTTTCTTCCATCGCCACCTGTGCCCATCCTCACCACTGCTGATGATCTTCCTTTCCTCCCATGCTCTGTTCACTTTATTTTTTCCATACATTGGCAGCTAAGTGCAAATTTATGATCTGTAAGGCACCCTGTAATGTTTCATCTTCCTTTACTTTGTTCTTGGCTGTTGCCAAGATCCTCCCATTTTCTTACCTTTCAATTACTCTGAGAGATCATCACAGTTCAGGCTTGACAAATCCTTCTCTTTTTCTCCTTGGATTAATTCCTTAGAACATTTTTCCTTGAATTATTTCTGACTAATTAGTAACCTGTGATTGTGTCTTCACATACCCTAGGGTTTGGTTTACACATTTCAAAATTCTTCTGTATCCGTGACTCTGTAAGCTTGAACCAGGAGCGACAACTGATACTGGAGCTAGGCTGATACATACAGTCTGAGAATTTAATCCCTTAAATAATCTTTGTTAAAGAAATAAAAGTCTTTGCTTTGTTATGATTTTTGGTCCATTATTGATTTCTCTGACCAGTGCAGAAATGGATAGACAAGCAGGATGATAATATAAGCTTTGATTTTATGTAGGATTTCTAAGATAATATATGAATCACACTCATAGAACATCCTGAGTTGGAAGGGACCCATAAGGATCATCAAGTCCAACTCCTGGCTTCACACAGGGCCAGCCAGGTCAGAGCATGTGACTAAGTGCATCATCCAGGTACTTCTTGAACTCAGTCAAGCTGGGTGCTGTGACCACTTCCCTGGGGAGCCTGTTCCACTGCTCGACCACCCTCTCAGTAAAGAACCTCTTCCTAAGATCCAACCTAAACCTCCCCTGTTGCAGCTTCATGCTGTTCCCTTAGGTTCTATCACTTTTAATGGTTTAAAAAAATTGTATATTGCAAATGAATACAGTATGGATATAACTATTTTGGGGAGTATTGCTGCTTGTGACAGGCCACATTTGATGGGGTTAAATGAAGTGAAAGGGGTCCCAGCTTTGTAACCTTTCTTCTCCTGGATTAAAGTTCAGATAAAGTAGCTAAGCATTACAAATCTCTCTTCCCACTATATGCTTTATTTCTGTGCATAGGAAATACTGGGATAAATCAGTCATGAGTTTAAAGCTAAACAAGAAATTATTAGTGTGTTAGGGACAGAAATCCTGCTGACAGAAGTTTGAAATAAAGGAAGTGTGCATGTTGTGCTGTCAGTCTAAAGCTGTGATTGGAAACTGGCCATTTAATGGTTTGCTGCAAACAGTACTGTGTTTGATTTCCTGTACCCATGGAGCTTATCAGAATACTGTTGGTTTTTACAAGGTGTTAGAAAATGAAAGATAGAACTAAGGTGGGTATTTGAAACAGTCAGCTTAGCTTAAGCAAACAGCTGTATTATATGGCATGGCTGTGAAAGGCAAGAGATTTTCATTACATCAAATCTCACATACAACCTAAAGGTTACCAGCCTTACCTATTGACCAATGCGTGGGTCTCAAGCAGCGACAGTGAGACTCTCCTGGTGGGTTTTGTCACATGAATAGTCCATCATTCTGCTGGCACAGACTAATCTGAATTTGAAATACAGGAGGAAGGGGGGGCGGCATAGCCTCCTTATCCTAGGATTGAATTGCATACCCTGTTGCCTGTGAAACTCTGGGAGTCATGGGGATCTTCTGTCATCACTCATCTCTGGATCTTCACATCACTTTAGCTCATTGCTCCCTCTGAACTCCAAGCTAAACAGGATTGGTTTTGTGGGTCTTGACAAAAGTTTTGACAAGTATTTTGTACAATCAGAAGGGGTTTTCCCTAGGTTATGGACATAATTTATATAGATAAGTCCAGTGTCGTGATGTCTGTTTCTTCGACCTGTTGAAACTATTTTTTATTTATCTTTACATTCAGTGGTAGTTGAAATAGATGAAAATAGTGAAGATTAAGGTGTATTCTCATTACAGATTTTAATTTACAAAAAATGATTTGAGCAATTCAAACACAAATAGAATTCCCAGTAGAAATCCTGTGCTGTTAAAGCTTCTATCCCATCTAAGAAGTTACACTGACCACGATACAAAATGCAGCAAGTGCTACTAAATATTATTCCATCTAGCATAGTTTAGCTAGAACTAAAAATTTTAGAATTCCACATTAGTATTTTAGAATTCCACATGAGTATTTTTAGTCTTTTTTTTTTGTGTGTGGTGATAAGTGGAGAAGAACCACTAAAATATTCATGATTTGACTGCAATACTCTAAATTCTTGTTTGCTTTTTCTGGATTGAGTCCCCTCTTTGTCATGTAAATGACAGCAGTAACGTGCCTACGTGCAAAAGAGACAGCTTTGCTTTTCAGTGTTTCTGTTTCCAGGGTTTATGAGGAATTGGAAACTACTGTAAAGGCCCTGGCAGAGGCAGAGATACTCACCTTTGAACACCAAGCTGGCACAGCGTTGTTCTCAGTTCAAGTTCTTCAAAGAAATCATAAAAATAAGAGATCTATTTTTCTCCAGTTAAAAAACCCAAAGTGTTTGGTTTGTCATTTATTCATTCTGTGTTTAATTGTAACTAAAATTCCTATGTATTTTTAATTAATTCTGTCTGGTTTTCCACATTTCAGGGATACCACAGTACAAAGCCTTACCCTCCAGCCTTCTGTTAAAGACGGTCTGATTATATATGAAGATTCGCCACTGGTCAGTAGTGACATTTGGATTGTATATTTATAAATGTTTTACAGTTAAAGCAATTAGTTAAACATTCTGGCTTTTCAAATAAGAAAATTCTGTGCAATTTGATTACTTTGATGACACAGTCACAGCGTGGTAACATTTTGTTACCGTTCGCTTCAGTAACATTTGCTGTGGCTGCTGCAACAAATGTGAATTAGCTGAGAGTCTTGGGACTTGGTACACACAAAATGAGCATGGAAAATAATTTAGTATTAACCTGACACATTCCAGCTGGTAGAGTGGTATTTTCCTCTTTTGTAACATCTCACACTGCCCTTCAAAGTTGGACTCTATTGTGCTGTTGCAGCCATTCGTTAGTTCTTGCAGCTTCATGTTGGCAGTCGAGGTGCAAACTCCTTGTGCCCTTCTCTCTCATAGAATAATAGAATGGTCTGGGTTGGAAGGGACCCCAAGGATCATACAGCTCCAACCCCCCTGACACAGGCAGGGACACCAACCTCCAGGCCTGGATCTACACAAGGTTGCCCAGGGCCCCATCCAACCTGGCCTTGAACACTTCCAGGGACGGGGCATCCACTACTTCTCTGGGCAGCCTGTTCCAGCACCTCACCACTTTTTCTGTAAAAAACTTCCCCCTAATATCTAATCTAAACCTTCCTTCCTTTAGTTTTAATCCATTCCCCCTTGTCCTGCCATTATCTGCCCTTTTAAAAAGTTGAATTCCCTCCTGCTTATAAGCTCCCTTCAGGTACTGAAAGGCTGCAATGAGGTCCCCCCACAGCCTTCCCTTCTCCAGGCTGAACAAGCCCAGCTCCCTCAGCCTCTCTTTGTAGGGCAGGTGCTTCTGTCAGGCTCTTCACTGCCCTCCCTAGCCACAGTCCTTTCCATGCCTGTCCTGAAGAAGCAGAAAAAACCACCTTCCACATCTTACCTGCCTGCTCTCTGCCACAGTTCGGTCATAGCTTATCCTTCTGCTCAGTCCCTTTCATGTCTCAGTGTCATCGAGATGTCACTACCACCAACTGGGAAATCAGCAATGAAGTTTGTTGCAGGTTTGGGGCTTTTTTAAGGGAGGTTGTGATATTTTGATTCTTTTCTCTTCTAGGTAAAAGCAGTGAAATTTGGACATATTTTGGTAATTGATGAGGCAGACAAAGCACCAACAAATGTTACCTGTGTCTTAAAAACTTTAGTAGAAAGTGGGGAAATGGTTTTGTCAGATGGAAGGCGAATTGTGGCCAGTAAGTAAAAAGAAACTGTTTGGATGATTTTCAGTAAAATGTAACATGTTGCTGTTTTTTAGCAATTATATTACTAAGTAGAGCCCAGAAAGGGTCCAGATGGAAATACACTTGATGCTAAAAGGTTCACAGTTAATGAATTTACACTGATATTTTTTCCCCCTAGAGAATTATGTTAACCATATGAGGTATCAAATTTTTATTTCAAAAAATTACTTGATAAACTACTTTTGCAGTAACCACAAAGGTTTTCTTAAATAAGCATTCTTGTGACTTCTGCTGAGAAATTTTTCTAAAAAGCAAGTGTGTCAATAGATCTCTCTGCTTCTAATTCACCATAAGAAATAAAGACCAAATTGTCATCTTGGTTATGCCCATCTGGATAGTTGGGGTATGATTTGATCAGATCCAGAAATGAAGATAACAGCATATCTAAGGTTGAACTGTTAAGGAATCTAATCAAATGTTGTGTAAGCTTATATTAAAGATGCCTTGCAGGATTAAAGTTTTTTGTAATTTAATGGAATTTAATTAATGAGAATTGCAGGTACTAATTTTTTTAAAATTCTTTTTTCAAAGAGAGATCATATTTTAAATGCCCTCTTGTTAGGAGGCAGTGTTTCCTTTTAGCAAGATTGGGAGCAATGTTTGAGTGAACAATAATTCAGCATTCATGGCACAACACTTGAGTTTTGCTTATAATTATTAATTATAAATGTGCATTTAAAAAAAAAACAACTTGCTAGCCAGTATCAATTCTTACTGAAGGTTTTTCAAGGAGGTAGAAGGTAATATGCTGCTAGGGAGCAGGTGGGGCCAATCTGACTCATTTGGGAGGAACAGAGTCTTCAGGTGTGAAATCATGTGTCTCTGTCTTCTGGCAGACTTTGTAATAACCAGGAGGAATTTCAGTCCTGTATTCCCAAATCAGATAATGTCAGACCTATATAAAACCCACATTTTATTCACCATTGACTTCAACATGTTGGTGAAATAAAAATACAGACAGGACAGGTATTTCCCATGCCAGGAACAGTATAGGCTTTTTTCTTTTTTTAAAATTTAACACTTCAGTTTAATTTTCATAAAACAAATTATGAAACTTTAAAATGAAACCTAGAACAGTCATAGTTAAATGCATGCTAAGAAGCTGGTGAGCCTCTTTTTTGTAACTGTTCTCCTAATTCTAAGAAGAATATAATTAGATTAGAAGAATTCTTCTTAGAAAAAGAATTCTTCTAATTTAATTATGTCCTTTTAATTCACTCATAAACACAATGCTTAAATATGCAATTAATGAATTTTATTTCTTTTCCAGATCATGCTCATGTAGAGGGAAGAGAAAATACAATAGTTATTCATCCTGATTTTAGAATGATAGTTCTAGCAAATAGACCTGGATTTCCTTTCTTGGGCAATGACTTTTTTGGCACACTAGGTAAGTTATTCATAGATAAATGATGATCTTTAATGGAATTGATTAACAGAATAACTGTCTTTATTCATTAGATTTCATAGGGGAAGGGGGGTCTTTATGCATATTTTTCCTTTGTTTCACCTAAGCCCTTGTTCTCATGGGGTCCTTGAACTTACTAGATGCCTGCTGGAAATACACAGTGAGGAGGAAATGGGTTAGGAGAGTCCTGGAGTATGTGGAAGATAATTTCCTGACACAGCTGGACCTGGTGTTTATAAATAGAGAAGGACTTGTGGGAAAATGTGATGGTTGGAGGCTGTCTTGGGCACAGCAATCATGAAATGATTATTGGAGAAGTAAGGAGGAGGGGGGTCAGCAGGACTGCTACCTTTGACTTCTAGAGGGCAGACTTTGGCCTATTTAGGAGCCTGGTTGGCAGAGTTCCTTGGGAGGCAGTTCTGAAGGGCAGAGGAGTCTAGGGAGGCTGGAAATTCTTCAAGAAGGAAATCTTAAAGGTGCAGGAGCAGGCTCTCCCCATGTACCAAAAGACAATCTGGCAGGTAAGAAAACTGCCCTGGCTGAATGGAGAGCTTTGGCTGGAGAATTTATGGAGAGTTTATGGCCTTTGGAGTGAGGGGCAGGCAACTCAGGAGGACTGCAAGGATATCATGAGATTATGCAGGAAGAAAATTAGAAGGGGCAAAGCCATAATTCAGTCTGACTACCTCTGTAAAAGGCTGCTGTAAAAAACGTTTCTATAAATATACTGTAATGAGTTGATGCTGGCTGGACACCAGGTGCCCCCCAAAGCTGCTCTATCACTCCCCTCCTCAGGGGGGCAGAAAATACACTGAAAGGCTTTTGGGTTGAGATAAGGACAGGAGAGATCACTCACCAATTACCCCCATGGGTAAAACAGACTCAACTGGGTGAAAGGAATTTTATGTGTTACCAGTCAAAACCAGGTTAGGATAATGAGAAACACAACCAAATCTTAAAAAGTCTTCCTCCTACCCTCCCTTCTTCCCAGGCTCAGTTTTATTCCCAAATTCTTGTATCTCCCCTGCCCAGCAGCAGAAGGGGATGGGGAATGGGGGTTACACTCAGTTCATGACACGTTGTCTCTGCTGCTCCTTCTTCCTCAGTGGGAGGACTCCTCACACTCTTCCCCTGCTCCAGCCTGGGGTCTGTCTCACAGGAGGCAGTACTCCATCAACCTCTCCAGTGCCAATCTTTCCCATGGGATGCAGCTCTTCACAGACTGGTCCAGTTGTGGGTCACTTGTACAGGCTGCAAGTCCTGCCAGGAGCCTGCTCCAGCACAGGTTTCCCATGGGGTCACAGCCTCTTTTGGGCACCCCCCTGCATGGGCTGCAGGTGATTATGTGCTCTGTAACCAACCTCCATGGGGTGCATGGGTGTCATATGAAGTCTGATGTGTGGCTGATTGAGGTTCTTCCGTTGAGCCACAAGACTCAGAAAGGATCCCCTTGTCAGAAAGTCCCACACTTGGTCTAAAGGACAATAGACACATATTGTTAGTGCCCTATGTGTCTTGGTATAGACACATATTAATTAATGTGTGCCTGTCAGAGCTCCCTGTGAAGGACTTTAGCTGAGACAGTTTTGCAAAGTTGAAGAGTTCGGAATCGCTGTCGATCATGGCGCTCACTGCAACAGCACTGGGATACCATTACAGAGCCTGCAAAACACTACCCCATGTATTCTCACCAAAAAGGGGAAATGGCAAGAAGGTGTCCCTGTTGTGGGTGGAGGAGAAGGAGCACAGCCTGTTGATTGCTTCTTCAGGGTCTTCAATTTCTTCTCTCTTCCCCCAAGGAGAGAGAGAAATGATCTCGGTATCCTTTATACTGCAACCTTAGCTGTCCACTCCCTGGGGTGATGTTTAACATGATTTGGGTGGAGACTAAAGTATTATAGTCATATATGTTTAGCACATACTTCTTTTAGCTCATCATCACATTTAGGGGTGTCAACTTTAATGTTCATTTCACAGTTAATGAAGGAAAAGGTCTCACCCTGGGCACTGTGGCCTTCAAAATTCTGTGTAAAAACCATGTATCTGTTTATTCCACATTCTCTAGTAAAACAGGGCTGCCTTGCTCCCTCCTTTGGCTGCATCTCATAGCAGCCTTTCAGATCTCCATCCATAGTGTTGCATAAGAGATAAGTGGGCACTGGTGTTTTCAACCTCTTATGTGCAAGTCTCACAAGGGGGACAGCCTGACTCACCATGGCCTTCTGCACAAGCTGCAGGGGAATCTCTGCTCCAGGATGTGGAGCAACTTGTCCCCTCCTTCTTCACTGACCTGGGTGTCTGCAGAGTTGTGCCTCTCCCATATACTCTTTCCTGTGTCTGGCTGCAGTTGCTGTTATGGAGGGTTGGGGAAGAGTGGCTGGAAATCTGCCTGGAGGAAAAGGACCTGGGGTGTTGGTGGACAGCCAGCTGAATATGAGCCAGAAGCATTCCCAGGTGGCAAAGAAGGCTAACAGCATCCTGGCTTGTGTCAGAACTAGTGTGGCTATCAGGAGTAGGGAAGTGATGGTGCCTCTGTACTCTGCACTGGCGTGGCTGCACCTTGAGAACTGTGTTCAGGTTTGGGCCCCTCACTACAAGAAAGACACCGAGGGAAGCCCTGGAGCATGTCAGGAGAAGGGCAACAAAGCTGGTGAAGAGTCTAGAGCACAAGTCTTACGAGGAGCAGCTGAGGGAACTGGGGTTGTTTGCTGTGGAAAGAAGGAAGCTGAGAGGAGACCTTATTGCTCTCCATAGCTACCTTTAAAGGAGGTTGCATCCAAGTGGGTGTTGGTCTCTTTTCCCAAGCAATAAGAGGAAACAGCCTCAGGGTGTGCCAGAGGAGGTTTAGATTGGACATTAAAAATTTCTGAAAGGGTTGTCAGTCACTGGAACAGCCTGCTCAGGGAAGTGGTTGAGTCACCATCCCTTGGAGGTATTTAAAAGACATGAAGATTTGGTGCTTAGGGGACATAGTTTAGTGGTGAGCTTGGTAGTGCTGGACTTGATGATTTTAAAGGTCTTTTCCAACATAAAAGATTCTATGATTCAAAGACATTCAAGGTGAGATTCATCTTGAAGACTGGCATGTAAATTTAAGTATCTTAATACCTATGTCCCAACTGAATACCCTTCCAGACTTCACTGACCGTGTTGTCTACATTAGCTTAGCCACTTGCATGCAGGCACCTTAATTTATATGTATTTATCTGATAGCTTTGCCTGTAGTAACATACTCAAAAAAGCAGGAGCAAACCCAATTCCATATTGCATGATAGCTTTTTGTTTTTCAGATGTAGTTCCTTATGAGTGGGCATTTTGTGTCAGAGACCCATTGGCTCTGAATTTCACCTATGTTGCCCCAAGATGTTTTTAATATAGCTTCTTTCTTTTCCATGACCTAATTTCCCTCCTTATATGGCCCCATTATATAAAACTGATTTTCTCAGTATTGTATGTAGCTCACGAGGCTTGGTTGAGGTTTTGGGGTTCTTCTATTGATTTTGTTTCTTAGATGTAGGGTCTCTTCTGCTTTCAACCCACACCTTTTTTTCAGTGGGATCTGATCTTCTGCAAAGTTTTGTACAACTGCTAAAGGACTATTAATGCATAAAATAATCTTTTCCATTATAAGATTGAGATATAATGCAAATATATGGAAATAATATATTGCCAAATTTCTTACCATACTTCAAGAGAGGCAGAGAGAGCAAAATAAATCCAGTTTTTCATCTAGACCTCTCAACTGGGTTTGCATTAGAACATTCCTGAATACCAGGATTTTCCTGCAGTCTCTGGTGTTTTGAAGAGTTCACAAATTTGTCCCATTCAACCTGTTACTGTTTCTTTAAACCTTTTATCTTTTTTTTTTTCCTACATTCTTTTAACTTGTGTTTCTTCTTTAAATTAATTTATCCCTTGTGGTCACCTTCATTAAAATAGCAGGCAGGAGCTCTATGTTTTCATGAACCTTGATGTTCTTCATAACAAGTTTGTCCTTCACATTTTTCAAAGTAGTTTTTGTCTTGTTTTAACAAGCAGGTATTCAGCATTCTCTTGAGCCACTGCTTTTCCTCTTAATGTGGTGTTATCTGTTTATAAATTACTTAACTGTATCTTTTTTTCTTTTAGGGGACATTTTTAGCTGCCATGCTGTTGATAATCCCAAACCACAGTCTGAACTGGCTATGCTTAGACAGTATGGTCCTGATGTTCCAGAGCCAGTTCTTCAGAAACTGGTTGCTGCTTTTGGAGAGCTGAGGAGCTTGGCTGACCAAGGAATTATTAACTATCCCTATTCAACTAGAGAAGTTGTGAATATTGTAAAACATTTACAGGTACTGTATCTCAGGTTTAATTGAAAATGTTAATTCATCACTGCTAATTTTTCTATTAGAACAAGATGTTACTGTTCATGCTTTTTTCTTCTCTTTTTTTTTTTTGAAAGTTTTGCATTTAGAAAGAATCATCATATTCAGATAGTTTAAGGGTAAGGAGCACGAACCAAAGAACCGTGTAACAGCAGAGCTTGGAAGATCATCTATCCCATCCCCCTGCTCAAGGATCCCATAGAACAGGCTGCAGAGGACAGTGTCCAGGATGGTTTTGAGTATCTCCAGAGGAGGAGACTCCACAGCCTCTCTGGGCATCCTGTGCCAGTGCTCTGTCACCCTCACAGTAAAGAAGTTTTTTCTCATATTCAGGTGGAACTTTGCATGTTCCAGTTGTTCCAGATTTAGACAGGCAGATATTTTTTCTATATGTGTATTTATAGATCTAGAAAATGCCTGGAGTATTTTGTTTTTCCACTATGTGAGAAAATATCACATGGATTCTGTGAATACAGTAAGCAAGTTTTATGCTAGCCTACCCTATAAAATTCCCTTATCAGCAAACAATGCTTCCAGAATAATGCAACTTTATGCTGCTATGGAATTTTTGGTCTTAATAATTTCCCAGGGGAAAACGACCCTGCTGTACACCAGTTATACATCACAGATGGATTTTTTCTTAAGAAAAAGTTAGATGGATAACAACTTAGCAAACAGGTACCATGCTTGCTTCCCACACACATTTTAACTGCAAAATCGTGATTCTGATTTAATGATGATTATTTTTTAAAGGTTACAGTAGACTCTGACTTCTCTGCTTATAAACTAAATGATACTTCTTTTCTGAAGCATTTGAAATATAAAGTATCTTAATGCTATTTGAAATAGCAGTGCTTTTCTTTTGCTCTGTTTATAATCATAAAGTAGGCAGTTTGTTATTTATAGAATATTTCTTGATTTATTGAACCCTATATTTTAAAATATTAATGGAAATATTGATGCAATTATTACAATTAGAATGTAATTTCTCATAAATTCTTTGGCCTGCTGTTCCTGTGTTTAACACCATGTAGTACAACAGGGTTGCAGGGTGGGTTTTTATTTGTGCTCTTTAACATACATTCACCCTTACACACAGGCATTTAGATCCCACAGCTTAGAATTACCTCTTTTAAAAATCCACAGGTTTACCTTGATTTCTGAGGATTACAGGCTTTTGTGCTCCACAGCCTCCAGGGTGAAACAAAATCTTGAGACAAAGTAAATTGGTGCTACTATAGTAACAATAATATAAAGAAAAAATAGTTCTATCTTTATGACTTTGTACAAAGGGTTTAAAAAAAGGAGATATAAAAGCTGAGGAATCCATTAAAATAAACTTGTAAGGAGGGTATTTTATTAGGATCCAATATCTGTTGATAGGTATTTGCTTATCAAACTGACAGGAACATGTACTATGTTGATCATATTGCTGTTGTCGTTAAACACAGAGTTATGTTTGAAATGGAAGTGACGAAATTACAGACGTGAGAAACAGCTGCTGTGCTGCTGAAAAGCTGGAGGGTTAGGGGGTTTTGTTAAAAGAATTCCTTCCTGTCTTCATACTGTGTTCCTGCTGGTCCATGGGTCTATGTCCAGGTGGAGGCCGGTGACAAGCGGTGTCCCCCAGGGGTCTGTCTTGGGACCGGTGCTCTTTAACATCTTTATCAATGACATCGATGATGGAATTGAGTGCACCCTCAGCAAGTTTGCAGATGACACCAAGCTGAGTGGTGTGGTTGACACCCTAGAAGGAAAGGAAGCCATCCAGAGGGACCTTGACAGGCTGGAAAGGTGGGCCCGGGGGAACCTAATGAGGTTCAACACTGCCAAGTGTAAGGTGTTGCACTTGGGCCGGAAGAATCCCAGACATAGATACAGACTGGGAGAAGAGCTGCTTGAGAGTAGCCCTGCTGAGAAGGACTTGGGGATTGTGGTGGACGAGAGACTTAACATGAGCCAGCAGCGTGCTCAGCTCGCAAGGCCAATGGGATCTTGGGCTCCATCAGAAGAGGGGTGGCCAGCAGGGACAGGGAGGTGATTGTCCCTCTCTACTCTGCCCTCGTGAGGCCCCATCTGGAGTACTGTGTCCAGATCTGGGGCCCCCAATACAAGAAAGATGTGGAACTGTTGGAGAGGGTTCAGAGGAGGGCCACAAGGATGATTAGAGGGCTGAAGCACCTGCCCTACAAAGAGAGGCTGAGGGAGCTGGGCTTGTTCAGCCTGGAGAAGAGAAGGCTGCGGGGGGACCTCATTGCAGCCTTCCAGTACCTGAAGGAAGCTTTTAAGCAGGAGGGGATTCAACTTTTTAAAAGGGTAGAAAATGGCAGGACAAGGGGGAATGGATTAAAACTAAAGGAAGGAAGGTTTAGATTAGATATTAGGGGGAAGTGTTTTACAGAAAGCGTGGTGAGGTGCTGGAACAGGCTTCCCAGAGAAGTGGTGGATGCCCCGTCCCTGGAAGTGTTCAAGGCCAGGTTGGATGGGGCCCTAGGCAACCTTGTATAGATCCAGGCCTGGAGGTTGGTGGCCCTGCCTCTGTCAGGGGGTTTGGAGCAATATGATCCTTGGGGTCCCTTCCAACCCATGCCATTCTATGACTCTACCTTCATCCTAGCTGCCTTCTGTCATCTTCTACCTCCAAGTAATCTGAAGTTTGCACTGTCTTCTGACATCAGCTGGTGATGGACTTAATTTGGGGAGGGGGGTGTTCTTGGGAGGGTGGGGGAGGGTGTTGAGTTTTTTGTTATTTTTGTAGTGTGAACAGCATCTAATTGAAAAGTGGAAGTGCTGCATTGCTAATTAAGGACACTTAGCTCTCTGCTTCTGTCTCCTTCATATAACCAGATTAATGTGGTCACTTCAACCTGGACGTTGGACACAGCTCAGGGGGGAAGTTTCCTGTCTGCTAAATTTTCGCGTCTTTCAAAGTCAAGCATAAATACCCAAATAAATCTCCAACATGTAACTTTGATTTCTTCTGTAACATTTGTTTTCCCAGTCTCTTTGAAAGGATGCAACATTTTGTTTACTGTAGCTTGTTTTTCAATCTGAATAATAAAAAGGCTGGGAGTAGCCAAATGTAAACAATGAATATAAACATAATGGCTATTCCAAAGTAAGGACCTTTTAGGTCTTCAGGTAGAGAAAAAAAGAGGAAGGAGGGAAATGAGTCAATAAAATTGCTGGTCCTTAGGAAGGAAGGAGGGAAGTTAGTCATGTTGTTAAACAATTTCCCTTACAGCAGTTCCACAGCCCCACTCTCTTTGTACTATTGTGTTGATTTCTTTCACATCGTTTTGGAATTTTTTTCTTCTACAAAAAAAGAAAGAAAGAGTTGGTTGTTTTAGAGAAAAAAGTTACTGCTTGATTACTGTTATCTGAGTGAGCATCTGAGGATCAGGGCTAGTCAGTTAAGAGAATATTCTGATTACTGTGGCATCAATGTATTATTAGGCTAATCTTCACTCTGATTATTTGAGGACTTCAACATATAGGATTGTGCCTACAGTGTAGTTAGTTACAAGAGCATCTTCCTGTAAAGATTATGCAAGCAGAGAACCCATAGCAATGTAGTTGTAGCTTAGATGCTGCATTCAGAGCCAGGTTGCCTCTACTTACTTTTTCTTAAGGGAAGCGTTTTTTGATGAAGCTGGAGATACCAAACTGGATTGAAGACCTCAAGCTGCAGGCACAGGGGGAGAGCTGTGTCCTGTGGCTGCCTGACATGGTTGCTACACATATCTCTCCCCACGGACTGTATTAGGGAGTTGGAGTCTCACTGCTCTAGATTACAGGTGACCTGAATATAGCTTTCTGTCTCCCTTGCCCTCAGTTTTCAGGCTGCATCAAAAGTCAGCAGTGTTGATGCTAATAGTGACTTACGGGCAAGCTGAGAAGCTCTGCTCTTGCTCTCTTGGGTTACCATATGCTGCCCATAACTACCAGTGTACACTATGAGTGCTGCTCAGCCAAAACAAAGCTAATCTAGCATGCTAGATGTCATGAGACCTTTTGTATGTTATTTTGCAGAGTCCAGAGTCACCCCGTGTCCCTCACAGATGGCAGTCGGGCAAACCACGCGAGTCCAGATAAAATAAAAACAGCTTCTTTGTGAACTCTGTAGAGTTTGTCAAAGCTGAGATTTTTCCAATAGGCCTCCTTTCCTGCTTGTATCTGAGGTTTGTTTTCTAATAGTAGGCACTAGTATAGTAGTTTTCAAGCAGTAAATGTCACAGGTACCTTCTGGCTCTGAAGTCTACTAATCATCAGGCTTTTAGGCCTGCTCAGTAAGCTTTTGTGCGAAGATGAGACTTTTCAGCCTAATCTTGAAGGAAGGCTTATCAAATCACAGTTTGTGTCCCTTTCTCACCTTGCTGCCAAATGCTCATCAATAATAACCTTTTCCCCTTTTGACCAACCACAGTGAATCTTGGCTACCAGTTTTCAAAGATAATTAGGTTTCTGCTGGTTTAATCAAAATCAGCAGCTATGTGACAGAGAGGAACAGATTGAAATGAGTGTCCTTGTGAATGAAAAGACAGGGGAGAATTCAGCTGTTTTCCTTGGCAGTAGATGATGCCCACTCAAGACAGGAGCCCTGGTTAATCAGTTAGTATGCCTGTCACTCAGGATGACCATACACATGGTTGTTCGTGCCCTGTTGACAGGACAACTGAGGAGACAGGGTGAGAGCTGGCAGCTTTCAGTAAAAAGGGATCAAGGATACACAGGGAAGCCAAGGGCATGAAGGAATGAGCAGGTAGGGAGAGATACGTTAAGTGTCCTGTGGGCAGGAGGGGAATTGTGCAGGTGTCTGAAGGCACTGGAATACTTGTGGACATGAGTAGTAGTGAGAACACAAGTTGGAAGTCCGGAAGAAAAATCTGGACTCACTACAGACTGGATATCAGATAATTTCTCACTTTGTTTTAAGAGTGGTGGTAGAAGTACAGTGGACTTCAATGTGTATAGCATATTTTAATAAAGATTCTGTATTTGTACTAGAAACTACTGCTTTACTGATAGCTTTGAAGCAGACTGTAGCAATACGTGTACTCACATAAAGTTACATCTGTAAAAAGAGGGATTTTTCACCAATCTGAATTCTGTCACAACACTATCAAAGCATAATATATATGTAAAATAAAATTGTTACAAGAACCTATGTTACTTACTATTTTAAGGAACAGCCAAGAATCTAAGCTGTGAAAATACTCTAAGGAACAAACAGTGGTGTTACTTCTAAGGGAAAGAATCAATGAATGAGAACCAGACAGACTGATGAGAGATCAATATTTTCTCCAGTAATCTGGTTTTAAAAATCGATAGAAATAAAATATTTTTTTTTAAAAGTTCAACTCAAACACTCGACCTTTTTTTTTTGCTTGTTCCTCAAATGAACTGTCAGTGCCTTTCTTCAGTAAACAGTTGTCCAGGCAGTTATTAAAAAGTGGTTGGATTTCTTCTGATTGACACAGGAAAGTTGTGATTTTTTTAATAACTGAAGTAGAGGGCCTTCTGACAAGTAGCTTGTGTTCAGAACAGGTTTTATTGACAGCAGCCATCAGTTGTACCTGAGGAAATAATTTTTTTATGATGTCCTACTGATACAAGAGGCATGGAACTACTGAGGCAATTCATTGAAGAGAAGGGTATCAATGTCAGAAGCTACACAGTGATGCAGAAAACCGAGGACATACTTGGAGACTACTTGTGAAAACCAGATATTTGAAGTGCTTGACCAAGGTTTCTGCAGTATCTAGTGCAGGGCAGGTAAAACAGAAGGTCACAAGCAAACAAGTTAGCTTGGCACCAGTTTGTTGGTTGTGCTTCACAGTAAGAAGGAAGGAACACAGAAAATGCAATATTCATCATCAGAAATTTTCTAAAATAATTGCTTCAGGAAAGGATTTTGGTTATTGAGAGTGTGCACAAACCTGGATGTGTTTTCTTCTTGTTCTCAAATGAAGACACACTTGAAAACAGACTGAGAAAGGGTCTTGCACACCAAGTACTAAGTAGCTTTACATGTTTTTAAACTGAACTGTGATGTATATTTTTGTAAGTCTGTGGGCTTCTTTTTCATTATTGTCTGTCTGCAATATGACGTTTACTTTGACTCCAAGGTGAGATTTACATGGTAGAAGTTAGTACATTCACTACTGAACATTATCACAACTTATTTGCATTTGCATTAACATATGAAGTGTTTATACAGTCTTTAGTTAGAATAGCTGTTGGGAAAACTTTTATTTTCCATAACCTGTTTCATGCAGTAAGGAATGAACATTGTGACCAGGGTGGCATAGGCCGTAGGATAGCTTTACATTATCTCATAATAGCTTGTAGTTTGCTAACCTGTCTTAATTCAGAATTTCTAATAGGCTCCTGATGGGCAGGTTTAAGAAGCAGGGCATAGTTTAGTGTGTGCTTTCATACCAACACTAGTACTGAGATATTCTTTGGCATGTTCACTGCAGATTAAGAACAGGTTTGTACAAGTTGTAGCAGTAGAGTTCCATTTTGCCACAGTCACTAGCTGATTTCACTATTGCTTGTGTCACAGATATTTCATTTCAGAGAACAGATATTTATTAAGTTGGGAAATTAGTCAACTGCTGACTAAGGCTGGTATTTGATTAAGACTGCAGGACGAAACATTTATGAAAGCTTTTTGTTTTCTTCTGGTTTAGAATATTAGACCTACAAAGAAAAAGTGTGTAGCTTAAAAATAAAAATATTCTCATTCTTGTCTCTTGCCAAAAAAGGTAAAATAAAACAGCTAGCTGGTAAAAGTCTAGGATATATAGTAATTTGGTGATTTTTAAAATGTATTTTTTATTTACTCCATTTACATCTAACCAGAGTAAGATAATTTTTCAGGTATTTTATTTAAGAGTGTCTCAATGACTTAGATGTGTTAAAATGTTCAACTTAAACAGCTGGTTTTATCAATGTCAAATAAAATCTGAATTTTGCACTATACATATTAAGTTTAAATTACCTAAATGCACTTTTAAAAAATGAGCTTATCAGAGCCTGACCATATGGCTGCATACATTAAGGTACATGTTTACTGGAATTTGCCTTAATTTAAATGGCAACAGGTACATGTTTGCTATTGGAGTTTCAGGGCAAATCTAAAATCTCATCTTTCTTTATATACACAACACATTTCAGGTAGTATTTTTCACTAAGAAAACAAATTTTTGTGTATCTTAAGTGAATTTTTCTTTTTACTAAAATCCACCGTAACCTAAAGTCATTTTTAGTAAGTAAGCAGAGTGTCTTCTGCTTTTCTAAATTCAGTGTTAAGAATCAGAACTCTTAAATGAATTGTATATTTGAATTCAAGAATATATATATTTGTGTCAGATTTTCATGGTTACAGAAAGTAGTTCCAAATTAAAAAAAAATACAATATTATATGTTCCAATGATTAAACCATCTCGTTTAGTGTATAATCAAAATAATTCTTTAAACCACAAATGATGTTGAGTATTAAAATAATTGTCTCCTGCTTGTCTGTTGAATTCAGATTTAGAGTCAGTAGCTTCATTTGGACTGGAAGCAGTGGAAATGCTTTATTCTGGAAGCTAAAAAAAACCCCACAAACCTACTTGGGCACTTGTCTAAATCTAGAAAACTTACTGTTGTCATAGAATCACAGAATCATAGGGGTTGGAAGGGACCTCGAAAGATCATCAGGTCCAACCCCCCTGCCAAAGCAGCTCCCCAGCTCATATTGCACAGATAGGTGTCCAGACGAGACTTGAATATCTCCAGAGGAGGAGACTCCACCACCTCCCTGGGCAGCCTATTCCAGTGCTCTGTCACCCTAACAGTGAAAAAGTTCCTCCTTATATTCACATGGAACTTCTGCTCCAGCTTGCACCCGCTGCCCCTTGTCCTGTCACTGGCCATCACTGAGAAGAGCCTGGCTCCGTCCTCCTGACTCTCACCCTTTACATATTTATAAACATTAATACGGTCACCCCTCAGTCTCTTTTCCTCCAGCTGTCCATTATAGAAGTGTTTAACTGAATGCTGTAACTTAACAGAAATGTTGTTGTCTTTGTTTCTTCCCAGAAATTTCCAACTGAAGGATTGGCAAATGTTGTTCGAAATGTGTTTGACTTTGACTCCTACAACAATGAAATGCGTGAAATTTTAGTCAGCACTTTGCACAAATATGGGATACCTATTGGAGCAAAACCAACCAATGTACAGCTGGCCAAGGAGTAAGAGTAACATAAGATATATATTAAGAAGACAGGTGTCTCATGATCACTTCTATGTAGTTATGTTATCTTGCTGCTAACTGATTTAAAACCAGCCTGGAATACTTGAAGTCAGTCCTCTGGTTCAAATTTATATTCCTCCGTATAAGATACAAGATAAATTACTTTATGATAGAATATTTGCTTATTAATAATATTTAATCTTTAACATCTATGTACATATTGATAGTCTGTATGGTAAACAGATATATATTAATAAAGGGAAATACTTGTTTCTTTTCCTGTGGTTTTAATTGAATTGCTACACATTTCTGTCCTCTTATTTATCACCTAAATCGGTAGCAAAAAAAGAAGCTGTCTTTAGTGGTAGTGGGATTTTGTCTTTGATGTTTGCAAAAGTCTCTACAAAAACACTTCTGCAGAATAGGGCAATGCTCTTAAGCTCTAAGAACCATTTTTGTATGTGTCTGTATACCACTGTTGTTCTTGTGTTAACAGTTGCCATATTACACCCTATATGTTTTTTCAGAGGTTAGAACCAAAATAGTTTGGGTTGGTTTTTTTTTTAAAGACTAAACAAAGATATGAACCAGGTTCTTCTACAGTTCACAGGTAACAGGTGTAAGGAGATAATACTGAAAAACAACTAGAAAACTTACTCTGGCTTGAACTCTAATTCATAATTTGTTTATGGAGAAACAAATATTTCCCTTACATGAAGAAAGATATATGGAATATTGCATTTTCCATGGGATATGCTACTTTTGTATTTGCTAAGAAGGGACTGATTCTTATGATGTGATGTCTTGATATTAGATGTCCCTGTGTAGGTTTCTTTCCTGGACACCACTGTTTTCGTACCTGACAGTCTACATATAACTATTAAAAGAAGATTGGCAGTCTAATAGCTGTGGTGTACCTTTTAATTTTGATGACAGAAGAATAACATGCCTAGAGAACCAGTACCTGAGCAGCTACAGTGTCTATTAAATTGACAGTACACACATTTGAGAAATTTGCACTTTATATAAATGTTTAAAAGATTTAGATGTGGGTTTATATGGGTGGATTGGAGAGGACTCTTTTGTAATGGAAAAAAACAGAGGTTTAGGAAACATAGAGGAAGACTGCTGGATTGGAGACTCTTCAGTCTAGAAGTGAAAAGATAGAAAAGCTATCTGATCAATTTGAATTAGTCACCTGATTGTTTTGAATCCATCATTGAGGTTTTATAGGACAGGTTACACCAAGGATGACAGACTTGTAAGACCCCATAAGATGCTCATAACAATTTCCCTTGACTGACAGCTATGGGTGCATACTCTTTACACTGAAGGCCTAGAGGAGGTGAAACAGTTGACACACAGTTGGTAAAAGAAACTTTTTCTTAGGTCTCACCATGAGAGATTGGGACTAGGCTGATCATGTGGCTCTGATGAGCCAGCAAGCTTGAGTTTCAGTATCTCACTTGCTTCACTACAGCTGGAAGCATTTCAGGTTATTATACTGCTCCATTACAAGACAGCCTTGCTGTTCATCATGAGATTTAAACTTACTAGAGCTTATAAACCATAGGGGGATCACCATGAATTACAGGCACATTTTGCAGGAATGGTTTAGGCATAGTTGATTCTGCTTGGGTGCAAAAGAACATCTAGATAATCTCTCCAAATCTGTTCCAGCCCATTTTGCAAGCTCCCATGATTGACTCATGGAGGTAATGGGGTATGGTGTCTGGGCCACGACAGAAAAGGTACTTCCCAAAGCAACCACATGTTTAGAACTACAGTACTGATCTCTTCTATACTGCTTTTCAGGAATTTGGGAATAGAATAATGCCACTTATCTAGTCCTTCCCATTTCCTTCAGAAAAGATGCAAATTAATCTGAAACCTTCCTATCTGATTCGTAGCTGAAAACCTTCAGAGCTGGAGTTCTATAACCTCCCAAAGCCAGTCAGTCTTGTATATGTACATATATAAAGTATGTAAGTATCTGTGCCATTATAAAGTCAACTCTAGATTAAACATACTCAGTTCTCTCAACCTTCCCTCTGTTTTTGAGGCCTCTGGTTAGTTTTGTTTTTATAAGAAGGAATGGCTCCAAGTTGTGGAAGGTTCAGGTTAGAAATTAGGAGAAATTTCTTCTCAAAAAGAGTGGTTAGGCATTGGAACAGGTCACCCAGGGAGGTGGTGGAGTCACTGTCTCTAGGGGTCTTCAAGGAAAGGTTGTATAGTATACTTAGAGAAATGGTTTAGTAAGTAATATAGGTGGTAGGGGGACAGTAGGACTCAATGATCTTGGAGGTCTTTTCAACCTTAATGATTCTATGATAGTCTCTGACAAGCTGGCAATCTCAAGGTTAATTAAATGTAATTTCTACAGTGTCCTGGTGACAACAGCATACCCCACAGAGGTTCACTTCTGTGCTCCAGTCTTAATTTGCAAGGTTTCCAAGCTAGCATAATAAATTGCTCAGTGGTTCTATTAAGTAATGTGAAAACTAAGATAATAGTCCAAACCTATTCTGCCTGACAACGTTAGTCATACCTGCAACAAAGTCATTGCTAAGAACACAAATTATGTGCAATTAAGAAGTTTTGCTATGCAGAAGCATTTCTAGGAGATCCTAGGACAAGAAAATTACTGTACTGAACTGCTGACTCCTTTCTAAAGGTACTCTGGCATGTGCTGGATCAATTTGTGAATCTTTTATTTTAATGTTTTAAAGCAGTCTGTAACCTATCATTTAATCTAAAAGAAAACTTGAATAAATCAGAGCTGTATAAATTACTACTGAAATATAACTGCCATAAATATAGGAACAAAGACAGGAGAGACACGAGCAACACACTACAGTACAGGGTCTCGATAGAAGGGAGATTTAACAGATGGTACCAGTGAACCTTATGGATATCACAGCTTAGGCTTCAGACTTAATATATCTAGTCTTGGAAGAAAAGATTAGGTGGTGTCTAATGACCATTTAGAAAAGAATTCCATCATTAGTTATTTTCTCAAGAGAGAAATTAATTTGTAGATATTAATTAATTCATTTCCAAAATTGAAGTAATATATTAGACCTGTAAAGTAATGGTTTGCTTGGACTTTTTCTTTCCTTCAGGGATGGTTTTTTTCCCCAAATAGGATGGCCATTCTTCCAGGCACTGACATGTTCAGTATTGTCATATAACATCATGATATTTTCTGTATCTTCTGATATCACCTGTTCAGTAGTTTATAATTTTTATCAGTATTGTGTGCAAAGCAGATGGCCTGTTTGTAGCATTTTGCCAAGGCACAGTGAGTAAAATGGATTAGTCCCTGTACTAACTCATTATCTTTCTCTATGTGTGACTGCAATTTGCTTTTCCTTGTTGACATCTGTTACGTCACATTTGTCTGAAGTCAGATTAATCTGCCATTTTGTTGTACAGTTCAAACTGTTGGCAGTTCCTGGGTAAAACCACCTCCAGCTCTACTTCTGGCACCTTTCCTTGATGAAATTTGGCATTCCATATTTTTCCCACTGTCGCTGTCCACTTCCAGGTCCTTGCCATAACTTACTAACTGATTTTTATTTTTTTTTTGTATGCAATGGAACTATATGAACCTTAACAACTTTAGTTTTCTCTTGAGACTAACACCCCCCACCCCTGGGTAATCTGTAGTTAATTATTCGACCTCTCTCACACCAAATGTGACTCTTGTCCATCCTGTGCCTTGCAGAGGAAGCAGAGTGGGAGGTCTGCACTTGACTGACAGGGAACAGGAGACACCATAAGGCTGTTCCGTGTGTCTACTGCTCATATTTCTAATTAAAATGTGTCTAAATGAAATTCTAACCAGGAATTTTCCTGGTTTCAAGCTGTATCTTAAGTCCAAACAAGTCAGGTGGGATGGAAGTCTCCTCAGCTAGATGGAGTGCAGGCTGTTACTGCAATCCCTGAATAGCACATTCCCGGCCAGGACAAGATCATGTGTTGAGCAGCTTTGTTGCCTGCCATAGCTCATGCCTGCAGCTGTATGGGTATGATAGCTGACAGGAGAGAATTTCCATGCAGGGGAACTTTAGTCTTGAAGATTTGTAGCCATTTTCCAGTACTTTCTCAGAAAACTAAAGGAATGGCCTTAGAAAGTGAGTTGTATTGACTTTTTGAACACAGTTGGTTGGTGATTTTGCTGGGGTTTTTAACTAGCCTAAAATGAATTTATTTTCTAAAATCAAAAATATACAAATTAAAAGAAATTGTGTTCTGTAGGTGTCACTTTGAAAAGTTTTCTGGCAGCAGAAGTCACTAAAGAATTACCTTTTGACAGATTGTCTCCCCTTAGACTATTCTAATCAGGCTAAGAAAATCAGGCTAAGTAGTAATTTTTGTAGGATTGCCTCACCAACTGTAGGTCCTGTGCAACACCTTTTCTAAACAAAAATAACCACTTCATGGACAGCGCTGATCTTGTCAAAAGCCAGGATGTAAAATTAAGAGTAAATAAATGCTTATTTCTAAATTTTCCTTAAGCAACAGGTTTTGACAGTTCCATAACCAAATAACTGATGAGGAACAATTCTTCAGAACTTGCTTTTAAGTCTTGTCTTTCTTACAATATTACTGCAGTGTGTTGTGTATTTTTTCTGTTCTAGAAACCCTTTCCAGCTTCTGAGGAGAGCAAAAATCATAGATCACTCCATACACTCCAGCTGGAGAGAGCAGTGGAGTTTCAGTACTGTTCTTACCCAGCCACTGTGCTCCCTTTGCTTTCCACATTTTTTCTGCTGGTGGCATTTCCATAGTGTCTTGTCTGCCTTTTCTGTAAGAAGTTTTTGGTTAGTTAATTTGAAATACAGCAGTGTGGCAGGAGCACCTTGTGAAGTTTTTTGCTAGTGCTGTCACTTCAAGTTATTTTCAGAACGTGCTTGTTACTTAGAGGTCCCAGGAAAAGAAAATCATTTCCCTCCTTCACTGTGTGTCGCATAGATTCACTAGAGGAACCCTGTTACGATGTACACACATTTTCAGTGTGAGTATGTTGTTCTGGTCCTTCTGCACCCTCACTGTCTCATGAAAATCATTCAGAGACAGACTGATTATAAGACTTTTAATGCCACCAGCTTCTTCAATGTGCTTAGTCTTTGTTAGACCAGATTTGTATGAGAGAGCAGTGAGATGGAGTAAAAAAGAATTGTCAGGCCATGGAAGGATAACATTCCTATTACTCTTGACAAAGAATTCTGTATTATGAATTCTGTTTTCTGTTTTATTCTTAAATGCTGACCTACCCTTCCCTCTTCTTTGCTGTTCACAATGACTTGGTCTGCTGCCTCAGGGAAACTAAATCACTCAGAAACAGGGAAGAGAGAAAACCCTCAAGAATCTAGGAGAAAGGAGAAATGGGTTTTCCTGAGGGAAGAAAGAAACAGTTAGCAAAACACATCTCCAGAAAGCTGAAGCAGAGTTGGAAATGTTTTGTTTCTTCAGGAATGCAATCTGTAATTCTGTTGCTATTTAAAGCAGGGTATTTGGTTAGAGCTGGTTATTAACATATGTTTTGTTTTAAAATCTAGTAAGCAATCATGATTATTAGTCAACCTATTGATTTCTAGGAAGTTGTTCATGGGAGTAATGTGTAAGGAATTAAAACTGAAGTCCAAATTCTGGTGGAAGTTGATGTTCCATTGAGCTAATGGGAAACAATTATTGCTGATTATAGGTATATCAGAGATTGTGCTACTTGGAGCCATCATAGCCAAAAAAAAAAAAGCCTACAATTTCTTTTTGCATACAAGACAGTTTTGGCTCAAGACACCACCGCTGTTTTGCCAACAAATCATTCTGAAACCCAAATGGAAACCTCAAGGAAAATTCCAGTTCATGGATAAGCTGACATTTCATTTAGTGACTTGACTGCCCATTTTCTGACTGCATGAATAAGTTTATCTAGGAATTGTGTATATGTCAGTAGTGCATCCCAAATGGTTTTTTCCTAACCATGTTGAATGTTGTAATCTACAATATATTATACTTGCTTTTTTTTTTTCTTGAGTCTTGCTTGATTTCTTAATTTGGGAAGAACCTGGCTAGACTAGTTAGATTTAAAGAATGGAAAAATGCAAGGTGAAGTGAGGATGTATGTAAAATAAATGACTTTTCAAACATTGCTATCGATATTCTTAACTAGGAAACAAACAGGCAGTGAAAACTCCACTGCTTCTTTGTTGAAGTGAGGGAATTAATCAAATGCACTTTCCCCATGGCATGCCCCAGTGGCCTGTTGCTGGCAGCTGGATCTTTATCCATGAGCACCAATGATCTATAGCATCCAAACCATTTTCTGTTTGCAAGAAATGTCTGGTTACCTGACTGCCTTGGCAGATGGTCGAAACACAGGATGGGGATGGAAGCTGAGGGACTGCCTGCCCGTGAGTACTGGCTTCTCCAGGTTGATTGAGATTTGGTGTTGGTCTACCAGTAAGAAATTTTAATACAGCTTTTCCTGCTTGAGTTGCAAAGCTAAGGGGATATTAATCTTCATTCCCTGAATTCTCCTTTAAGTTCTCAGTGGGGAAAAAAAAAGTAAAATCAGAATTCCCCAAGATTCATATAATGTCTAACTGAGGGGGTTTTTAGGAGGATCCCTTCTTATTCTGAACAGAATATGGGGAAGCAATAAAACAAGTGTCTTAATATTTAGAGGGGCAAGGCTGGTTGGTTGGTTGGGGAGCAGGGAAATAATTGTAATAGTATGAACAAGCATCATCAGACAGGTCAGAAGAGACCACGCACATACTTAACAGTCTAAGAGAAGTTCCTTAAAATAGACTTTGGAGATATTTATAGAAACTGGGAGAAGGCAAGTCTTCTGTTCACTTACCAAGTCCTGTAGCTGGCATGTAATGCAGAATGAAGTTTTGATAGGAGGTCTCTTTAGGAGAAAATAATCCCAAATAAAAAAAAACTCCAAAAGTGCTAAGTTCATTAACTTGAAGATATCCATGGCAATTAATGAAGTCAAACTGCTTTCAATGGTTCCTACAGAGGAAAGAAATAAAAATTGTCCCTATTCTGCTGTCAAGTTGCTTTGTCATACACCAGCATTTTCTTTTCCTATATATCTGAGCTTTGCTGTGGCCCATATATTTCTTCCCTAAATGAAAGGTACAGAAATGAAGAAACCAAGGCAAGGAGCTGAGGCTTTCAAAGATGTCCTTGTCCTTTCTGTAGACTGTACTGGCCAGAAGGCAGTGGGATACCCTCACATCTGTATTCCTTTGCCTTTCTTCATGTGAGCAGTTGCAAAGTATGTGGAAATATTTCACTGAACTTTTACAGCATGGTTAACTTGCCACAGTGTTTATTGTGCTTATTCTGCTGGGGGTTTTTGTGGCTCCATTGACATGACTTCCTTTAAGTAAGTGGCACTATCACACTCTGCTTGATCGGAATAAAGCAAAGCAAGAGATGATTCAGATGTATTTTATTGCATCTCTCAAATAATTCAGACCAGAAGAAGTTTTTCTTTGAGGCCACATTATGTGAATTGCTGCTTCTTTTTTGATGGTGTTTAGGTTGTGACTGTAAGAGAAAGCTGAAATTTGTGTGACTTTAAAGCTTAAAAGAAATTTAAAATTTTAGGAAGGAAGCATTTTCTACAGGAGGAGCTTCAGATATGTCTCATTGGAGAAATGCAGTTATTTATTTCATATTAGTTGCTGGTTTATGAATGTAAAAACGTATTTGTTCCTACATTGTTTGACAGATTGCCATTACCAGATCATAAATTTATGGGTTACTGGAAAGTTGACCAGACGGGAAATACACAACAGAAACTCCTGTGTCCAACAGAAACTCAAAAAATAGATGTAAAGGTTTGTCTTCCTGTTCCTTTTTTCTTTTTTTTTTTTTAATTCAGATTTTTAATGTATTGGTATGTGAAGAATCTAAAATGTTATTAATTTCTTCATGAAAAAGAGCATATACAAAACATGGCCCTTGTTACCTCTTCTTTTCACTAGCAATAAAAATGAATAGGTTTTTTGTATGCTAGCCCTCAAAATGTGAGATGTGCTTTAAAATCAGTAAATTTGGTTACTAGTTCTTGAGAAGAGATTTTTATCAGGATATAGAAAATATGCCATTTGAAAGAACTGTGCATCTGTTTTGGATGCATGGAGGTGGCTGATTTCAGGCCCCAGATCTCCATTTTTGGACAAGATCAGACTGAAAAGAAAGCTGTTTGCCGTTTCTGTTTTTGCACGCCGCTGAATTATTACAGATCTCTTGGCACTGCCAAGTCTGAATCTGAACCTTTGGTACAATTTGACCTGAAGTCAAAGCTTCTGAGTCCTTTTCAGCTTTGAGTTCTTGGTTTAACTTCAGTTCCAGTGAATAAGGGAAAACACAAACTGTTAATGTTGGGCTCCATTAGAAGAGGGGTGGCCAGCAGGGACAGGGAGGTGGTTGTCCCTCTCTACTCTGCCCTCGTGAGGCCCCATCTGGAGTACTGTGTCCAGATCTGGGGCCCCCAATACAAGAAAGATGTGGAACTGTTGGAGAGGGTTCAGAGGAGGCCACGAGGATGATTAGAGGGCTGGAGCACCTGCCCTACGAAGAGAGGCTGAGGGAGCTGGGCTTGTTCAGCCTGGAGAAGAGAAGGCTGCGGGGGGACCTCATTGCAGCCTTCCAGCACCTGAAGGGAGCTTATAAGCAGGAGGGGATTCAACTTTTTAAAAGGGTAGAAAATGGCAGGACAAGGGGGAATGGATTAAAACTAAAGGAAGGAAGGTTTAGATTAGATATTAGGGGGAAGTTTTTTACAGAAAGAGTGGTGAGGTGCTGGAACAGGCT
>VZTU01027786.1:34827-70269 GCA_013400835.1 Zapornia atra | reverse complement strand
ATTCTATGATTCTATGATTCTATGATTCTATGATTCTATGATTCTATGATGTTGGGTGAGATTTAAACTCCATATAATAAGAATTTGCCATTGAACTTCTTTGAAGCCATAATATTCTGATTTTTTTCCTCGTATGGACTGTGTTTTATCAGTGCATGATACCTGCTGCATGCCACTGAGCAGTGAAAGTTTCAAACCAACAAAAGACTAAAGAGGAAAGGCGCAATGGTTTCTACAATGGTTTCTACACTGTAAAGAAAGTGGTGGTATGGGCGTTCAGCAAGCTTGTAGAAAAGCATTTCCTTTTCCCTTTTACTTATTTAGTAGTTGGTCTGTTTCAGTTGTTAATAGTATTAACAGTCTTGAAGACATCTAACACTTATTTTAATAATGAATGGTGAGAGAAATGTTTTAGCAAGCCCTCACTGTTATCATTTCTTTTAGGGCCCTGTGTACTTAAATATTCAAGGGTTTCCACTGGAACGTCATGAAGCCAGGTCCCTCAGTTTTACAGAAGAACTGGCTTTTTGGACACTGCCTTTGGGTGAAATTAACTTAGTTTGCGATGTCACGGTAACAAAAGGTGCGGTAAGGAAAGCCAGTATCTTTTGTATTGATCCCAGATATTACAAGGATGTGAAATATCCTAGAGATGAGGAAGAACTAGGCTGTTAGCCTCATAATTGCTCACCGGTAGCCAGTAGCAGAATATACAAGGACAATAGGATGAGAGAGTGTAATAATAGCAATGCATTTAGAGTGTTGTGGATTTCTGCCTCTGTTTGCAGTGGAGTTTAGGAGTAATGCTCTTCAGGACTGGAATATGGGAATGGAGGATATGGAGTTTAGCAATGAAGTGTAGGGAGAAAACTTACCTCCTTGCACTTCATTTTATAAACAGTAGATGAAATACAAAAATAATCAGCCACTGAAATGAGAACATCATTTCACTGCAACTTTGTGGTCTTTGTAAGGACTAAGCTAAGAGAAGGATATGTAATTAAAATAGGACACAGACACAAAATTGCAAGTCTCTCTAGTTTTTATGTTCAATGCTGTAGTGCTTCAGAAAACAATTCTTTGGCTTTTCCTCTCTCTCTCTCTAGGCCAATTCAGTTTGCATACAAACCTTGTAACTTGCAGTGCTAGGCTCTTTTTTTGTAACTTTCCGTGCTTACATGGATTAAAATTCTTCCTCACTGGATCAAGCCTGCCTTAGTTCCCTATACTGCTGATGTCCCAAAGGGAATTGCATCATTGGAAATGTTCCTAATTTTTTTTTAGGGTTCATCATTAAACATGTCTAAATTTATTGTGTGTTCCAAACAGATCACTGATGATCGGTACTGAATGCTTCCCTCTCTGCCTGTAGCCATAGTTTCAAATATATTTTACTCTTTTTTCATGACAGTGAAACAGGAATGACCTGTCTGTGGAAAAGATCCATAGGAAGTTTGCATTCATCCTATGTTTAGTTATTAATTGAAAGGGGGGGGTGAGAGAGAGAAAATGGGGCAACCAAGAATATAAAGAAACAAAAACCCCTGGACAGATTTTGTGTATGCTAGCAGCTGGCAGGCACTGCAGTCCTGTCTACACAAATGTGCCATGGACTACTTGTTTTGAAGAGTTTATAGTATTGTGGTAAGATTCCACCTGGTAACAGTACAAAAGAGACCATTTCTCTCCTTATCTTCCTGTGTCAACCGTGGTAATTTTGCTGTAAATTTTGCTATATCACCTGCCAAGTTTATGACACATGTATTTCCAGAAAAGCCAAGCACAATGTCAGTAACCTTTCATTAATTCTGTTTTCTTATTTCAGAAGATGAAGCTGAAAATATCCTTTACGTTACTACATGCAATCCTGTATCCTTGTACTTCATGAATGTTTCTAGTAAGAGTGGATCCTTCGTGGATCTTTATGACCTCTTCCCAAGAACAGTTGGAAATGTCTGGCAACCTTTTGTGACTGTGGCACCACTGGGAAATCCACTCAAAGGTCAAGTGGTTCTACATGAAGAAGAGGTAACAAAAATTAAAGTACAGTTAAATGTTTACTGATGGACAAAGTAGTATCATAAGGGTAGGATTGCTGAGGAGCCTACCTCTATAAATTGAAATAGCCTGGACAATGCTACCCCCTTCTGAATGTTCTATTTTCACTATACTTGAAGCTTGGGAGTTGCCTTCATCTTTAGTCTTAATGTGGAGATTCTCTTCTTGCATTTTTTAAACTGCACAGCGTCCGCTATCTTGAAAATGAGTTCTGCTTATCTTATTTCTCTTACTGGTTTAGGGAGACTGACCTTCATGGGAGAAAGGGAGATAGTGACTTGAGTTCAGAAATCTCAGTCAACCATCATACCATGTTTGTGTTGTGGTTTAACCTCAGCTGGCAACTAAGCACCACCCAGCCACTCCATCACTCTCCACCGGTGTGATGGGGGAAGGGTAAAAGTGAGCAAATTCCTGGCTTGAGGTAAAGACAGTTTAATAGGTAAAGCAAAATCTGTGGTTTCAAGCAAAGTGAAACAAGGAAATCATTCTCTCCTTCCTGTGGGCAGGCAGGTGTTCATCCATCTCCAGGAAAGCAGGGCTCCATCATGTGAAACAGTGACTTGGGAACACAAACACCATCTCTCTGAACATCCCCCTCTTACTACTTCTTCCCCAGCTTTATATGCTGAGCATGATGTCATATGGTATGGGATATCCCTTTGGTCAGTTGGGGTCAGCTGTCCCAGCTGTGTCCCCGCCACAACTCCTTGTGCACCCTCAGCCTACTCACTAGTGGGGTGGTGTGAGGAGCAGAAAAGTCCTGGGCTCTGTGTGAGCACTGCTCAGCAGTAATGCAAACATCCTGGTAGTATCAGCACCGTTTTCAGCACAAGTCCAAAACACAGCCCATACCAGCTACTCCAAAGAAAATTAACTGTATCCCACTCAAAACAAGCACAGTTTGCAAAGTGTTAAGCAAAAAGTAAGCTGGCTTATGCTGTGAACTTAAGTTCTCCAATCTTATCCCTTTTTTACTTTTCAAACTGTATGTGAAAGAGACATTTTGAGTCACAAACTAAAATGCTGCTTGTATTTGCTTCGTGACACTGGTTTTGATTTGTTTTGTTAATCCTGATATTTCCCACTCTGTAACATTTGAAGTACTGAGACTAGAAAGACTATGTAAGCCTTGACGTGTAGCGTATCAGCAATGTAAATTTAGAACCACTGATGACTTCAGTGTTGGTTTGACTCAAACCCTTTATTTAAAGTCAAGTATTGCATACTTTCTGTGTACTTTCCACTTTCCATTATTATCAGTGGACTGATTGGAACATTTCCAATTCAATACTTCTTTGCCCAGGAGTGGGAAGAGACAGCAGTTGATACAGTGCTGCTGCTGTTGTTTTTAACATGAATAATAGTTTAGGATGTCACCTACCAGTCATAGTGGCTTGACATGGGTATTATTGCTGGTTGGTTTTCCTTTTGTTCTGAATTTCTTCTGCCCATTTTTCAATAGGTGAGAGGCTTCAATCTAGAAGACCCTTTCCTACGTGGAGTTGGGGGATTAAGTAGTTTTCTATCATTTCATAACTCATGTCTCTGCAATACTCTTGTTCCAGGAACATTTGTCAAGTGTTGACGCCACTTTCTGGTCTCAAACGCTAAAGATAAACTTGATGCCTTGTGAGAAACACAATTCTTCTGCTTTAGTAGAACTGCCTATGCCTTCTTTAGCTTTGCCTTGGACCCTTTCCAGTGCCAACTAGAAAAAATATGATTCTGAAGGTACCTGCTCATGGTGATTGCCTGTGCAGTTGTCTTGAACAGCTATGGAAGTCACATTGGGGCTATTTTGAGAAGCGCATAAACACATTTGTTTCAGTTCTAAACAATCCTTGGCCTTTTTTGGTGAAGTCAATGCAGGAAACTGTAAAGCAGATGGCAGTCTATCTCATGTCTAAGAATGCTTAGAATGTCTCATGCTTTTTAATGTAAAGCCCAGCAATATTCTCTGCTTTCTAAGTCTCTGAACATTCTACTGTGAAAATAATTGTCCTGCTAGTTTTGTTTTTAACCAAGTCACAGTAGCATCTGGCGTTGGCAAGTGAGGTTTTTGTCAAAGGTTCATCTGTGAAGCTTTAGGTAGCTAACTCTGTAACTGTTTTTTCCTGTCTTCGTGGGATATACTTTTCAGTATAAATTAAACTCCAAAATAAAGTTTGTGCTGTGGACAGACTATGGGAGCTCAGTGCCCCTTTCCAGATTACTTCAGTTGAGCTGTAACTTCATGGTTTTCTCTGGCAAAGCTTAAACATTGCTAGTTTCAGACTTGGCTTTCGTAGCATGTGCTACAGGTGAACAAATGCTGCCTGAAAATAAACCTCTTATACACTGCTGGAAAATAATATAGAATTACATCCTTGACATATAGCCAGGAAGCCTGCCTTCAAGTGTACTATGGTCACTGGCAATCGTAAGGTCAGAATTTGCAACATTCACATGTTGAGACAAGTAGATTATTGGCACATCTGTATTTTGGGCAAGGCTGCAGAGCTTAGCTAATTGTGCTAAGGGTACCTCAAAGAGATCTTCAAGAAACACAAGTAACATAAGCCATGTATGTGAGGCTTTAGAGGTTTGTCTACATGTGTTTGCAAAAGGACTAAGAAGTATGAACAATATTTCAAGAAATAAGAAGTTGCATTTATTAAGCAACAAAGTCCACTTGACAGCTGATATTTCATAAATAATATAATCCATTAGACAATACCAAAACCTAAAGATTTTTCCCAACTTTTTGTCTTAATAAATATCTTTGGAGATGGATGTTTCAAAAGATCAATTTGAATAACCTTATTGGGAAGGATGAGGTGACAAAGTTGTGGCTCTTCAAACAAGCTTGTGTGATTTATTTCCCAGATGACATCCATCTGGATTCAATAGAGTCCTCCAGTGAAATAAAATAAAAAATCACCATTTTTTTCTGTCCTTTTATATAAAATTTTACTAAAACTAAACTCCTTGGGGATTTAATGTAATAGGTCAAGTCAGAAATTTATCTGCTTTTAAGCCACTTTTACATTTTCTTGGAAAAAAAGAGTAGATGGTTCTGTTCCTCACAGTGGCCATTGGTCTTGGTGAATGCAGCCTGCTTTGATTCTTATCTTTTTGTTCAGACTAAGCTGATAAACTTTTAAAAGACTCCTCTGACATCTCAATTTATTTCCTAGTGAGATGGGAATTCATCTTTTCAAAGCAGTGATGCCTCTGCTTTGTCCTCCCCATGAGGACTTGAGAGCACACCCTTATTTCTTATAAAGCTTCACGCCTGCCTATTTCACTTTTTGCACCTCTTGCTTTTATGGAGGGAGAGCAAATATGGACTAAAAAAAATTTGGTGACTTTATGCACCATTTTTATATGGGATTATAGGAGGAAAATGCACATGGAGAATTGATTTGCATATGAATGAACTGCACAGTCCTGTTCTTACAAGCACTTAGCTCTGTTGCAAGCCTGCAGCTGAACAGACAGAGTAACCTCTGGGCCTGTCAGCAAACTTTACCTCTGCTTTTACCTTTCTCGGTCAGAAAATGGGGCAGGGAGGGAAGGCAATGTGTTTCCCTGTCCCACAAGCTGCTGGAGCTCTATGTCAAAGCTCTCCAGTAGCAAAGGAGCGAGTCTGTGTCACAGAAGCTGACACAGAGATAGGCCTCTGTCAGTACATGTAGAAGGTAGCAAACATCCTTTAAAAGAAGACTTTTTTTTTTTTTACAATGTGTGATCTGGCCTGAAACACAAGTGGGGACCTGTGTATGTAAAGACATGCAGCTTACTAGTAGCAATGTCTGAAACCTCTCGTCCCCGTAATATCCTGATGTGTGTGTTCAGGAGGAGTGTATTTTCTTAAAGAAAACCCAGTGGACGTTATTAAATTGTCTTTATTTTTTTTTATATTGTATAGACTGTCTGGGGCCCCCAATACAAGAAAGATGTGGAAGTGTTGGAGAGGGTTCAGAGGAGGGCCACAAGGATGATTAGAGGGCTGGAGCACCTGCCCTACAAAGAGAGGCTGAGGGAGCTGGGCTTGTTCAGCCTGGAGAAGAGAAGGCTGCGGGGGGACCTCATTGCAGCCTTCCAGTACCTGAAGGGAGCTTATAAGCAGGAGGGGATTCAACTTTTTAAAAGGGCANGAGGGTTTGGAGCTCTATGATCCTTGGGGTCCCTTCCAACCCAGACCATTCTATGATTCTATGATTCTATGACTGCACTTTTCTATATAGAAGAGGAAAGGTGTGCTTATACAGAATGGTGTGCACCTTCTACAGAAAAAAGGGAAGACTTCCTTTTTCTATGAAGACAAAGTTTATATCTCCACTGTTCTCAGTTTACTGAGATCTCCAATACAATCAAGTCTCCTAAATCATTCAAAAAACCCCATTCATGTTAATTGGAACACCAGTAATCTCCTTGCATACATTTCCCACCTCTGAGGGCATGGAAGTTAGAGCTCCAAACCATGAATTCTTGCACAGACATTTTTCACTTAAACCTCATGAACATGACACATCTGTATCTGTGCCTAATAGTTACAGGGTCAGGATTGCTATGGGTGCATCACTCGGGGGTCATTAAATGGCACTATTAGGAAAGGTACTTGTGGGACAGGAGGCATCGTGGAGAGTGTACAGAGGGGGTTACCCTACTGAGCTAAGAATCAGCATCATCTAAAGCTGACAGGTAAGAAGATTTCGTGAGTGTGCTTGCTTGAGACATGAGCACTGAGGGCAGAAGAGAATGAAACTGAGAGTGAGTATGGAGAGGAGAATCAAGAAGGTTAAACCAATTTGTTTGTATTGTCTCACTCTGAAATTGGAGTGTATTCCTTCCCTTAACTCTCCTCTTTGTCTGTGGGACCATAAGGAACAACTTCCCATACTAGCAAAGTGAAATCACAGCCCTGTTTGGTTTAAGGACTTTTAAGAGGAAAATGCTGGCTGAAATAAAAACAGCAGCAAGGAAAGGGAAACTTTGCAGTAACTAAAAATAAAGGCACACCACTTCATGAGATTGGCTATTGCATCTGTCCAGAGTTTGGAATTCCAGACATCAGGGTCGGGAGGTCGCCCAGAGGTTACTTTTCTCCCAGTCAAGAACAAACACAGCAGAATTGCACACCAGTGTCTTTTCCCAGCCCTCTTGAAGAGTTGCCAAAGCTGCCCTTGGATGTGTTCGCAAGTGACGCAAAAATCTATTCTTAAACACAGACAGAATATACATCAGTCACTTAGCACAGAAGGAAATCATTAACATCAAAAGGGGTGGAGTAGGGAGGCTTTTTATATTACCAACTGCTCTCATAAATTTAACGCTAAGTGGAAGAATGTAATTGATTCGTATGCGTCCCTCATCTCACATGGAAGGCTCATGCATTGCTTTGGTTCAGCACTGCTGTTGCAGAATTATATAAATAAAAGATGGCAGAAAACCAAAATCCAAAGCAAATGCCCTATTTTCTTTATTTATTTTTTTTCCCCTCTTCCCCAAGCCGCATTTCTATAATTTTGGTTTGTAATACATAAGCAAACTGCTTTTTTTAGAGGTATTGAACTCTAGCTGAAATTCCAAAAGGCTCCGAATGACATGGTAATATTTTAGATACTTTACCATATTTAGCTTCAAATGACTGCAATTATTAAATAAAGTTAATTCTCCCAAATGATCCCAGTGAAAGTATGAAGCGTACCCAAAGAGAACAAAACCTCCCTGGCTCAGCTTGTTTGTATTTGGGGTTTTTTTTCAGGAGAATTTGTGGGAATTTATGTTTTGCTCCCTTAACGTCTGTGGTGCGCGTTGCTGCAGATGTTGTACGCAGACAGTTTACTTTTAGTAAGTTCTTGCAGAAGCTAATGTCCTTGCAGAACCTAACATTTCCTTGAATGGCAAGCCAAAAATTAAACCCAGGGCTTAATTAGCTGCTTCTTTTGTACCTTTTAAATTTAATTTGATGTGGTTAAGACTGGCCCCGGATGATTGTTCTCTTGAATTCTTGCGGTGGTTTGGCCCTGGCTGGAGGCCAGATGCCCACCAAAGTCGCTCTATCAATTGGCGTCATGGGCAAAACAGACTCAGCACAGAATAAAGGAAAAAAAACTCTCTAATGTATTACACTACACACACACCACCCCACCACCCCCCAGTGACACCAGAGTCTGATAATGAGAAGTGAGACCAGATCTTAAAGCACCTCCCCCCACCCCTCCCATCTTAGCAGACTTCACTTTAGTCATGATTTCGCTCCCTGCTTCCCTCCCATTGTGGCATAGGGAGGGTCAGGAAAATGTAAGAACTAAAATGAAATATTTTAGTGTCTTGACAGAACAAAACTGGTATGGCTCTCACCTGTAGCTGACTACAGCTTGGATATGTAAGCCAAACTGGTCTAGTTCCTAGAGGTTATGGAGAAGTGAATGTGAGATGTATAGATAAAACGTTATGGAAAAACTGGAATATCATTCCAGCCCTTTTTGCATGTACTTAAACTCTATAATTAAATTTCTCCATGAGCTTTGAAAACAACCAGGAAGATTCGGCCTATGTTTTCCAGCAAAATATATATTATCTCTTCAAAGTGTTCTGAGTTGTAAAAGTGCTTCTGATAGATTTCTTATAGTCTCTCAAATGGGCTTTAGATGTACATGGATCTGCTTTTCATTTACAGAGCAATGTTGTGTTGTTGCTGGATACGAACAACGGTGCCCTTCGACGACTTTTGCTCTTACCAGATGCTCAGGAGTCTCCTAAGAGAACATCTTGGTGGAGCAGCAAAGAAGAGATGGTGAGGAATAGCACCTGACTCCATTATACCGAGTTGTTGGGTTTCTTTAAATCAAGGCTTAATATTGGAAAACACTGCTCCAGTATAATTTATCATTCTCTTTTCACAGCCCAAGGACATAGTTGTTCATTCTTCTGTATGTTAAAATGCCTTACACATAAAACAGTGTTGTTATGGAATACTGATATGAAAAATATAAATAATTTGTATTGCCTGAGGATATGTATCTTTAAAATATCCCTCTTTGGAGGTAGAACTGGGAATAATGGGACGTTTTATTACAAGGGATTATGTCCAAAGCAATGAACTCGGTTATGATGCAGTTATATGATGAGACAAGGCAGGCTAGGCAGCGTTTTGTGAGCATTAGCTCGCAATGTGATGCTGTGAATTGCTGTAAATAAAGGAAAAATGTAGTACACTTTCAGGGAAGTCAGGAAAACTCACTGGGACAAATACAACAAACACTAATTGCTGGATGACGTATTTTTGTACAGAGCAACTACAAAATGTGCCGAGAGTTTTCACACAAAAACTGGCTGGTGTTCTACAAAGAAGCTGGGTGAGAGTAAATTATATCCTTGTATTATATTCATTAATAACAGATCTCCTCATGTACATCCCTATCTGATTGTTCTTTTCTTGGCTTCCAATTTTACAGAAACCGCCTTATTGTACTGGATGTGTTGGAGGGTCAGACTCACACCATCTCGCTCCCGATCAATCTGAAATCTGTCTTCCTGGTGGCAGAAGACCGGTGGCTCTTGGTGGAAAATGAAACAAATCAGTTAGTTACAGCTAGTTTTTCTTGATGGCATTATCTCTTATTTGTGTCTTGTTTATATTCAGGAGTTTCACTCCTGGTCTCTGCGTTGAGTATGTGAGTTTGGGAGACTTAAAACAGTTGGTGTTTAACATGCAGATTTGCTCGAGTGAAAGTACAGGTAGGGTTCTAGAGTAGGAAATGGACGGGATATGCCTGCCTAAATTCATGCCTCTGAAAATCTGGACTATCTTTGATTGTATGCATGTTCACACTGGTTTTACTGAGGTGGTGGTGACCTCTAGTTATGAGAATCTTGCTTAACCTTGCTTTGGAAATGCAACCACATCACCCAGAGTTAGTGCCCGCTTGCTTTACTTCACGCTCACAGGAAAGAAGTGCCATTCTGCTGTCTTGGTTTTATAAATGGACAGCAAAAACATGTGTGTAGATAGCTACCAGAAGACAAGCCTGCCACTTGCTGGTTTACCCTTTTCCTAGCTCACAGGTGTTTTGTAGCTCATATATAGTTTTAGGAAAAGGTGGTGATAACCTTGTTTATATAAATGTAGAATGTTTTGGCCATTTCTATAGATAAGTCATTGTTTAGAGTTACAAGCTTAATCAAGACTTTCTATAAATGTGTATCCTTTACAGGAAATTCCTTTTAACCAAGCATGCCCATATGGAAGCTGAAGACAGTGAGGTTTGCCAGCTCTATGCATTGAGAGAAGAGCCAGCTGAGATGGGATTTGGCTTAACAACGGGTATTGAATGCAAGCTTGGCTTGTTCTTTTTTTTTTTTTTCCTTTAGTCATTTCTGTGCCAGCAGCTGCACAAACAAGGCTCTTAAAGGTCTGGGTAACCCTCTCTCTGATTCTCTTTTTGTCCATTCCATATTGTGTTTAGTTAATAAGAATTTTTCACAAAGCATGGCAAATTCCATGCTCAAACTTCAGGTTGTTTGAATAAAGCATCTTTGTTTCATTGCAGCATTTAAGACCCCTGGTCAAGACTTTGAGGAAACACACAAGCATACAGAATGGAAAAGACAAAAAGACAACTAGTTAGGGATTAGAACATAAGAACAGACCAAGCATGTTGACAAGTCCAGTCTGTATGCTGTTGCACGTGTGTTACACACACTCAGCTGAACTAGAAGACATTTCCCAACACGTAAAAATACAAAAGACCTGCAGTTGAAACAGAAAGGGATTCACAGTTTCTAAACTTTGGCATCTAGTGTGCAGGAGGCATCAAGGCCATCACACCTGTGTTAAAAGATAGTGGGAATTTGTTCAGTAAAATGTCTTAGGCTTGTTCAGTAGGCATGTCTTAGCTGCAGAAGAAAGCGGCAGTCTCCAGTGGTCATCATTCTGCCTGGTCAAATTGGCCTCTCCTCAGATCTGATGGCATTTTCAATGCTGAACATTTGATCGTGGTGCACAAAATCTTTAGTGTCTCTGATTTGATAGCACTGGAAGTACGTGTTCATCCCACCTAGCAGTTGATAGGTTTTGGCCTGTCTCCAGTGTGTCTCAGAGATTAAAAAAGAGAGAAATCATATCTCTCGAAGTGGGGAAAAAGTTTTGTGCTGGTCCTTGTGGCCAGCATTAGTATGAAGAATGAGATTAACACAGTGCAATAGATACAGGCAAAGGTTACTGACAAATAACAAATACGGCTTACGTTACACAAAGAGCAACAAATTAGATAGCAAAGACTCTAACCACAGCTTAAATATCTAGAATCCTTTTAATCTCTTGTACAGTTTACTCTATTAACTTATCAAGCTCTATCAGAGCACAGTAGTTTCCTTCCTCTTATTACCTTATTTAGAAACCATTACAGAGTATCATTCCTCAGATGGGTAGAAACGTTATTATAATTTCCAGTCCCAAAGTATTTGTGGATAGTTTATTGCTCCATGTTTTTTGTACTATTTTTACCCTTTGTTATTTTATTTCTTCTCTTTCAGTCTAAAAAGTTATCATATCCCCTCTTCACTGTTTTCCAAATCATCCAGCAAACCCCAAATGTAACATCTTCACCCTGTTCTCATTCTTTGAGGCAGAAGCAGGGGTAGGAGGAGTAAGAAAAGGTAGACCAACATGGGTTTGCCACTGACTTAAACCAGTAGCCCATTCATCCTTTGAGGAAGGAGAGATTTTCTCCTGCTGCCAGGTAAACGAGGTGGTCTGCCCATTGAAGTGGGAACAGTGCCACAGAGCTGAAGATAGCGGGTGCTGACTGTGGTGGTAATTTGAGGTGAGGTTAAAGGGCTGTTACAGTTGCACAGAATAAAATTTAGGTTTTCTTAGCAAAAAGAAAACGAGACCATTATTTACCAGAAATGTGTTACAAATAACATTACTAAAGTTGCAAAGACAGCAAGACAGCTACCAAGAAACGTCACTTTGACACTTACCTGTGCAAACCTACATCTTGCCTTTTTGTGCATTTACATTAAAACAGTCTGCAATGAGATCACATGCTGCCCTGTTCCATAGGCTTCCTGCCTCCTTTCCACAGCAGAGGGCAAATCTAAGAGCTTTGTAGTTGCTTATAGCAAGTACTTCTTCATTTAAAATATTTACCTTTGCAAAACCATATAAGCAGGAGGGGATTAATATAAGCAGGAGGGGATTAAACTTTTTAAAAGGGTAGATAATGGCAGGACAAGGGGGAATGGACTAAAGCTAAAGGAGGGAAGGTTTAGATTAGATATTAGGGGGAAGTTTTTTACAGAAAGAGTGGTGAGGTGCTGGAACAGGCTGCCCAGAGAAGTAGTGGATGCCCCGTCCCTGGAAGTGTTCAAGGCCAGGTTGGATGGGGCCCTGGGCAACCTTGTGTAGATCCAGACCTGGAGGTTGGTGGCCCTGCCTGTGGCAGGGGGGTTGGAGCTCTATGATCCATGGGGTCCCTTCCAACCCAGACCATTCTATGATTCTATGAAAACCAGCATTATTCCCTGGGGTTTTTTCTGCTCTACAGCACGGTACAATCAGGTCTTCTGCTTTTTAGCAATGTTTTGCTCAAAGTAAAAGCAGCAATCAGTGCTCTGCACTCTTATGGTTAATACAATTTCCTATTGCACATCTGGATTTAATGACTTTCCTTTTAATTTCCCCATGTAGCATCAGAACCCTGCGCGCCGCACGCTGTTTCAAGTGACCAGCTCTCCTCAGAAAACCTCAGCGCGGCCGTGGGACAAAAGATCAGCTCCCCCAACAGGATGTTCTCAGATGAACATAGCTATGCTACTGTTGTTATTGGCTTCCCAGACCTCTTGGTAAATACTCAGCCTTATTACACAGTGACGTAACACCAGCTCACTTATTCCGTAACCAGTTGAGTACCTGTTTACCAAATGATGTGGAAAAAGAAGGGAGTGACAGTAAATGGCACATTTGAGTAATATACACCATGTGGTAGGGTATTCTATTCTGTAGGCATTTCAGTGGAGTTTGGAATAATGATGAATCAGATGACACCATGTCTAGCACAGACAACATTCATTCTAGGTTTTCATTCGGAATAGTGCTGGCTAGAGGAATATTTTCTAAATCAATGTGGTTTTATACATTTTAAATATAACCACTGAGAACAAGGCTAATCAGTATCATTTTGGAGTGTTCAGTGTGAACTTTTTGCTCAGTGTATAGCAGCTAGCAAGGTACTAGATATAAAGAAAAGAAAAAAGATAAAATAGTAACAAAATTACACAGCCTCTTCAGTATTTAATAATGTAGTTAAGTGTAAATACTGGATATAGTTGTGCTCACTCCTGTGGCACAATCAGAAAAGGACCAGAAAGAAAAGCGAAATTCATCAGTTTAATGACTAAGGCTGTTGCAAGGAGTTGAGTTAAAGACAGGGTAGATAACAGCAGTATGTCTAATTCTTTGGTTTATTTCTATTTACTACTCAGTGATACATAAAAGAATGGTGCTTATGGAATAAATAATTCTATGTCAAGTTTCTTTAATAGAAAGTTGAACTGTTACTAGACATGAAGCAACCTGATGTAGTTGATCTTTGTGTCAGAGATAGTGCGGCCAGTAGGTTTAGGGACCTACAGGGCATTGGTGAGGCTGCACCTCGAGTGCTGTGTCCAGTTCTGGGCTCCTCACCATAAGAAGGACATTGAGGTCCTCGAGCGAGTCCAGAGAAGGGCAACCAGGCTGGTGAAGGGGCTGGAGGGCAAATCCTATGAGGAGTGGCTGAGGGAGCTGGGGATGTTTAGTCTGGAGGAGGCTGAGGGGAGACCTTATCCCCACCTACAACTACCTGAAGGGAGGTTGTAGAGAGGTGGGTGATGGTCTCTTCAGACAGGTGACAGGAGATAGGACTCCATTAGAAGAGCTCCATTAGAAGAGGGGTGGCCAGCAGGGACAGGGAGGGGATTGTCCCTCTCTACTCTGCCCTCGTGAGGCCCCATCTGGAGTCCTGTGTCCAGATTTGGGGCCCCCAATACAAGAAAGATGTGGAACTGTTGGAGAGGGTTCAGAGGAGGGCCACGAGGATGATTAGAGGGCTGGAGCACGTGCCCTACGAAGAGAGGCTGAGGGAGCTGGGCTTGTTCAGCCTGGAGAAGAGAAGGCTGCGGGGGGACCTCATTGCAGCCTTCCAGTACCTGAAGGGAGCTTATAAGCAAGAGGGGATTCAACTTTTTAAAAGGGTAGATAGTGGCAGGACAAGAGGGAATGGATTAAAACTAAAGGAAGGAAGGTTTAGATCAGATATTAGGGGGAAGGTTTTTAGAGAGAGAGTGGTGAGGTGCTGGAACAGGCTTCCCAGAGAGGTGGTGGATGCCCCGTCCCTGGAAGTGTTCAAGGCCAGGCTGGATGGGGCCCTGGGCAACCTTGTGTAGATCCAGGCCTGAAGGTTGGTGTCCCTGCCTTTGTCAGGGGGGTTGGAGCTCTATGATCCTTGGGGTCCCTTCCAACCCAGACCATTCTATGATTCTATGACAAGGGGAAATGGCACAAAGCTGTGCCAGGGCAGGGTCAGATTCAGGAAAAAATTTTTTACTGGAAGAGTTGTCAGGGCCTGGAACAGGCTGCCCAGGGAGGAAGTTGAGTCACCATCCCTGGATGTGTTTAAAAAAGGGTAGATGAGATATGGTTTAGCATAGGACAGGAACAGTTGGACTTGATGATCTTAAAGGTCTTTTCCAACCTTGTGATTCTTTAATTTTGTGCTAGTAAAGATGTCCCTGCTCTAATGTAGGAGGGTTGGGCTAGATGACCTTTAAAGGTCCCTTCCAACCTAACACATTCTGTGAATTTTGGCAAAGTCAAACAGTTGAAGAAAATACTCTGAAATCCAAAATGGTTCAAACCCATGTTTTTGCTAAGAAGACATTCTCTGTCTTTGCAATTATCTTTAGAGTTTACTTGATTTGGAATTATATTACCTGGTTGATTATACTGGCTTTTAATGTTATTTATAATAGATGTTAGCTTATTGCTGGAAAAGGGTGGTAGTCTAGAGGAGGGACTACTAAAGATGCCACACACTTCTCTATTAACACTGGTAATGAAGCATTTTGCTTTCCCTGATTTATACTGAGGCTCTAACTTTCTGTATAAATGGTTTTAAATGTCCAGGTGAACAGAGTGCTAAAGGGGAATCTGAGGGTGGTGGAACAGAAGTTCAGATTCAGTGCTTAGTGTTAATGGTGTAGGATGAACAAGGTTTCTAAGCTGATCATAGAGGCCTTCTTCAGGATATGATTTATTCTCTAGGTTCTACTGATTTGTAGCAGGAGATGAAACACCTGGCTCACATGTGAACACCTACATTTATGTCTCTGAACCCATAGCCAAATCCCAGCCTTCATGCCCAGCTTTAAATTCATTACTGAAATACCTGTTCGTATTTTTCTCCTATAGTGGAAACTTAGGTTATAGTAACAGTTTATTACTTAGTCTGATTCCAGTTTAGGTTGTTTCAGTGCTTTCTTTTCATGATTCAGTGTGAAAAAAAGTTTCCTCATTTTAGAACTTCAAAGATTCCCAATTCCTAAAAGTCATGCAGGTGGTCTGTTCATTTTTTACTCCTATAGATAGTTTTAATGACAGAATAATCCAGGTCGTTTCCTTGTCACATGAGGTAACCACAGGAACTACATTTGATTTGACATTAAATGAGAAGTGGAACTTATGAAGAAACTTTTGTTCTTGGGTTCAGTAATATTTTGTTCATTAAACTCCCTTCTCTCTTGCAGTCTCCTAGTGAAGTGTATAGCTGGAAAAGAAACTCCTCTCTGAGTCACAAACGTGCTTCTCCTTCTGATCCATTTTATTATGGAGCCCGGAGGAAAACGGGAGCTGCAAAACAAACCAATTGTGTGACTTTATTGGCTTCTAATCAAATAGTCAGAATTTTAGCACCTGGAGATGTGCCTTTGAAAGACATTTACCCAAAAGGTAAGAGGTTCATATACTTGTGCTGCAAAAACTGCACACACTTGTTTTTGTTTTGTAAACTGAAATCACTCATGAACTTTTCCAAAATGTTTCTAAAGAATCACAAAGAAGGCATTTGAGGAGGAATGAGAGTAGTTACACTCATTTTCAGAATTGGTTTGGATCTTATTAACATTTTGAATTATAATTCTGAGGAGTTAACAGGCTTTCAACACTGAATATCCCAGTACCACACTCGGAATCAGCTACAGTATTTCGATCATTCCTGTTCAACAAGCATCCTTCACCCGTATTTCCAACCTCCCTTGAGCGCTACGCAGACATGCCATGATAAGACAAACCTGTTGTCCATCTAGAACCTTTTGTTCTGTCTGCAGCGGGGTGAATAGGAGAGGTTATTTGGGAATGACTGTGAACCTGGCCACTTCTGTGTCTTTCCCTTCATACTTTCTCACCATTTGCAGTTGTTTTGCTAGGGATGTCACAGGAGACATTCCTGCCTCAGCCTTGAACTCTCACTTTGGTTGCTCTCTGAAGTTGTGTCCCCTCACAGCAAGTTCTCAAGTTCACTACTCTCTGTGATCAACTGATTTCCTACCAGGTTTATCAAAATGTCCTTTGTTCCAGCATTGCAGGCTTGGGTGAATAACAGTTATGCATTCACCTTAACCATCACCTTCATCACTTCGTAAGCTTCAGTCACATCTGCCTTCTCTCCAAACTTGAAGAGAACCCCAGGCCTTTTAGTTCTTCTCTTGTCCAAGAGAAGTTCCTTAAGCAACATTCACATATAGCCAAACCACCCTCCACCGTACACTAATGAAGCAGGTATAGACTGCAGACCTTCACACTTTTTTGTGCTGCTATGCCAAGCTTTCTGTTACCATTGTATCTTTAGCTTCTTCAGCCAGTAACTAAAAATACACCAATTAGTGCTAAATAATAGCATTTCTGAGTTTATACATTAATTACCTCTAGAAATCTCCAAGGGAAGGTCATTATCAAAAGAGAAACGCCCAAAAATATTTGTACATAGTAAAATGGCATAGTAAAATTCATCAGCACAAGAAGCTATTCCTGATTTGTTCTACATGTGAACTGTCTGTCCCAGAAGAAATGCTTTATTCCAAATTAGCTACCTTTTGTAAAATAAATGTTCAAATGTCTGCCCTTGTTTCATGCATGTTAATGTCCCTTGTAAAGAAAGCCTTTTATTTATTATTAAAAGGATAAAACATTTACTTGACTAAAGAAGCAAAATCAAGAATATATAAAAGGTAGAAAACTGAAGATACCTGTATTTTTAAAGAAAAGGTTAGCTTTTAAAAAGATTAAACTTGATAATACGTAGTTAGAGTTATCATGGTGATCTTGGAACTAATTACACCACTTCAGGCTGTAATCTTCTCATACTTTATAAACTGCTGAAGGGTCATACTGGGTCTTTTTTTTTAGGTCTTCACAGTAAAAAAAAATAGTTCTCTGACTTTGAAGTGGATGGTATAAAAATTCAGAAGGTAGATCTGCTGAGCCTTTTTTAAAATTAGCTTATTAATTTGGGAAGGAGGGATACAGTGCTTCCAAGAGATACTTAAAATTTAGATCTTGACAGTTATTTTTAAAAGGCTTTTAAGTTGCTGTGGCATATAACACTTTATAATGCTAGATTAGTGTAATTAAAATCCAGGAAACACTCACTCTTCATGAATCCTGGATATCAGTGACCTGAGCGAATTATCTGAGAATTGTTTTCTGTCTGACTGAGCAATTTAATTTATATCTGGTTTTATAGCTGAACAAGATAATAACTTTTTTTCCCCCTCAACTATCATGAAATATATTCATGACTAGTGATTTATAGCTTTAAATTTATAGGAAGTTTTATGAGGTATAGTTCATACGGTGTTTTATAGCAATTTAAATTGAAAGATTTAAGGTCTTCTTGCAGCTCATTACCATTGATTTTTCTTTTCTAAACGACATCTTAATTTATGAATTACCAAAATTGATCTTAACTGAATCAAGTTTAATATGACCTTACTGATACAAGTAAATTGAACCTGAACAAGACTGTAGGTTTTCTATTCCAAAGCCTTTTTTTTCAGGACATGAGACATTTCCCTTTATCAGTTAATGGTCAGGTGGAGTCCTGCAGAGACCTGTGCTACTCACCATGCTCGTGAAAAATTGGAAAAATGAATGAAGAGTGATGTGACAGTGTTTGCTGATGATACTGGTCTTTATTAATGGTAGGAAGGACTCACCATGAAGGATTACAGAAGGACATAATGCTGACTGCAATAGAAATGGCAGATGAAATTCAGTAGAGATAAACACCGTGTATGTACAGGAAGAGAGTCCTAATTCTACACCTAAAACGATGGGGCTACACGATACACCTAAAACGATGGGGCTGTACGACAGTACATCTCAGGAGCATGATCTTGGTCTTATGATAGGTTCATTAAAATACCAGTTCAAAGCTCAGTAGCAGTAAAAAAAAAAAAAGCAAACAAGATGTTAATGATTACTAGGGAAGAAACAGAGAAAAAAACAGATAACATATTTGTGCTGGTGTGTAAATCTGTGTTGTCCTTAACGCTGTGTAACTTTGGTCCCCTCCCTCAAGGTGGGAGAAGGATGAACTTTGATCTAAGTTCAGAAAAGGGCAACAAGAGCATATGGTGGACTTCTACAAGAACATGTATAGCTTGGAGATGATGTGGAAAGAGCAACAATTTTATGCTTCACACCAGGGTTGGAGGGCAGCTAATGTAGTAGGAACTTCATAAAAACCCAACAAACAGAGCAGGGAAACAGCCTGTGAAGCTCCTTTTCCAAAGGGTGTTGTGAATGCTGTGTGGTGGTTTAACCCAGCAAGCAACCAAAACAACCACACAGCTGTTCACTCACTCCCCCACCAAGTGGGATGGAGGAGAGAATTGGAAAGAAAAGGTAAAAACTGTAAATTGAGATAAAGACAGTTTAATAGAACAGAAAAGGAAGACAACCACAACAATAATTATCATAGAATATAGAAAACAAGTGATGCACAGCAGAATTGCTCACCAAACAAAGCTAATACTCAGCTAGTTCTTGAGCTGAACTGCCTCCTGGCCCACCTCCCAGGTTTATACTGACCATGGCATCATTTGGTATGGATTATAGCTTTGGACAGTTTTGGTCAGCTGCCCTGGCTGTGCCCCATCCCAGCTTCTTGGGTGCCCATCACCCTCTCATTGTCAGGCCAGTATGAGAAGCTGAAGAGTCCTTGACCGCTTGTCAACAACTAAAATATCAGTGTGTTGTCAACATGATTCTTATCCTAAATCCAGCACTGTACCAGCTGCTAGAAAGAAAGCTAACTCTATCATAAGGGCATGCTAAAACCAAAGTAAAACTGGAAAAACTCATGGAAAGTTGCTAAAGAAATAGACACAAAAACATAGACACCACATTCAGCTTAAGAAGCCCCTAGATTGGAACTGATTGGTGGCTTGAGAAAAATAACATACATGCTTGTCCGTTTTTAACTATTCAAGTATCTAACTACTCTTGGAGATGGGGTATTAGATTAGAGGGACCCAGCATTGTCATTGTTACAACTAAAATCCAAAATCTTTCCAAGTGAAAAAGAGAATGCAGAAGAGAGACCTGTATTCATGTACTGATTTGAAAGGTGCTAGTCCTTACTGTGCCTGTTTCAGATCCAGTATTTGCAACCCTCTCTGCTGGGCTATTGTTTCTTCTGGAGTTTGTCCCTTAAGTGTTGCTAATTGACAGAATATTTAATTGAATGCACGTTTAACTGCTACCTGTAGCTGCTTCACAGTCTTGGTCCCTTGGAGATTCAATTGGTTGTTCCTGATTGTGCTGCATAATTCAAGGGGCCTCTGGATGTTTGGTGATTCATCTGTGCTCTTGTTTCTGCATTGGAAACCTGTAGTTCCTTACTTACAAAAGTTGTGTAAGACTTTGTTCATAAGTCTCTGTGTTCTTTCCTAGGAGATGGTATAGTGAAGCAAAGGCATCATATTACATAAAATTGAGTACGTGGCAGTCCCTTTAAGTCCTTGCACTAACATCTTACAGTGCCTCTGAGAAGTTGTTTTATATTTTTACTTCACTTTGTATATCTCTGCAGCTTGCTTTCTCATCTTCTTGGACAACTGGTCAGTTCTGGCACACAGCCTTCCATTTCCATTAATAATTCAAAGTGCTCAGCCAGAATCTTGCATACTCCAATACATATTACTGAAGCTGTTCCAGGAACAGCAAGCAAACAAATTATTTCCTTTATGTTTCATTGGAACTGTAAACTGGGATAATAGTTATGTTTGAAAAGAAACTGTAACAAGTAATAATTTCCCCAAAGACTGCCAACTAGATGTATGGCCCCAAAATACAAACTTAGACAAGAGATCATGGCAGAATCCAGCAAATAAGTATGAATGCTTATTCTAAAAACAAGGCTATAGGAATAAAGGCTACTTGAGAGCAAATATTTACTTGGATTCTCAGCACTTTTTATATATGAATATAAAATAAAAGTCTACTACTGAGCGAGGATCACTGTTGGTGTGACAGTAACAGGAACAACATTTAGTGTAACACACACAGTCACAGGATTGGCCTCAACACATCATCTGGTTCCCCTATTTATACAGGGACAGGATGATGCATGTTTAGGTTCTTCTCAGCTGATGTTTTCAAACAATTGGCCTATCACTATACTTCAGTCTCCTTGTATAAGAAAAGCTTTTCCTAGTATCCAGGGGGGTTTTTTGCTGTAAACAAAACTGAATATTTCACTGGCACAGGTTGCTCAGAGAAACTGTGGCTGCCCCCTCCCTGGCAGTGTTCAAGGCCAGGTTAGATGGGGCTTTGGGCAACCTGGTCTAGTGGAGGGTGTCCGGGCCCATGGCAGGGGGCTAGAAATAGATGGTCTTTGAGGTCACTTCCAGCCCAAACCAGTCTGTGATTCTATGATTCTATGTCACCTCCACTCAGTCAGGATAGTATTGCTGTTTTTATAAGGATCTTTTTGTTATTTTGGAACAAGTGTTTTTCAGAAAAAAGTGTATCTTTAGACAAAAAAAAGAAGTTAACTCTTTATATTTGTCCTTATAACCCATCTGTTCTAACCTCTTTGTTACCCCCAGGACTATGTCATGTCTCTGTATTTCCCGTTAATTTTGATGTCTAGAGCTGTGCATAGTTATTCTTCTCTGTTGGGCTTTGGCAAAAGAAGAGCAAACTGCATTTTAGGTCTGATACTCATGTTTCATAGTAAGATTCTTGACTCCAGTTCTGGGGCCTGTTCCTGTGTTGCATTTAAATGTTTGGTTACCTTTTCTTCAGCTTCCTGCTCTCCAATTCTTCTTATAATTAAATTTAGTTAATTTGTGTTCTCTCTTTATTAACTTATTTTTGATTCTTCTCCTTGAATTCTACCTCTTCCAATTCACCATCAGTTCTGTGTTCTAGATTTTCATCAGGATTTGTAATGTGCATCTTATTCTCCATTACTACCAAAAGAGAGCTCATTTTAAAACTAATGAAATCTGGGCCAAACAAAAAGTGCTCTGCGGTCCACAAATCTGCACTTTTCTTCCTATTTCCTTTTTAGTTTCTAAAAAAAAGTCCATTTTTTCTATTTCCAATGTGTTTGATGTTTCCATTTTCATGAAGATGAGTAAAGTCAACAGATGTGCTACTGTAGATAGGTGTACTATAAATAGGCCTGAAGTGCTGCCGTGGGTTACTCTGTATACTCATTTGAATGCTGATTCCCCTTCTATTTTTGATCTTACTGGTCTTTTTTTGGGTGTGATGTATGCAGACATCAACACTTCTGCAGGTAGCATCAAGCTCTCCCTTCAATCATCATGCTCTCCTTCATTTCAAGGAGGTGAATGAGATGTTGTTTCAGAAGGAAATCTGAAATTGTCACGTCTAGATGTGACACTGATATTTTCTACCTATAAAATGCAGTGTAATTCTATCTTCTGGTTTCTTTTCTGGGGAAAAAAAAAATAAAGCAATAAAAAAAAAGTCTTCAACTTATTTCAGGTAGATGAAAGCCAGATCCTAGCTGTGAACCATTTCTAAGCCCAGGCAGAGCGTAGTGAAATATCATCAAAAGCCAACGTAGACTCACACACACACAAATTAATTTCTGAGGGAGGGACCATAGTATTTGCTGCATTCATTAATCTATCTATAAACAGAATATTAAGTGCCTGATAGTATAGGGTTATTTATAAAATCTTTGGTTATTTATAAAATTCTCTGCCTGCAAGAAGAGTGGTTCAATTTAAACCAGCAACATTTAGATTAATATTATTGAGACATTTTCAAGTGGGAATCATAAGCACAATGTTTTGAAACGTTCCTCAATTTGCTTTTAAAGCCAGATATACAGCTGTCATTATCTTCAGTGGCAGATAAAAGCAGTGAGTGAGGGATTGCAGTGATGCCTGATTAGTGCTTTTGTGAGTAAGGCTGTGTTTGTGCATAATTTTGACATTTGCTATACAAATGCATTGTTCTTTTGTAATCGTGGCTGCCTGGCTGCTCACTATCATAATACTGAAACAATTCTGTATTTGCAAGTTATACTCCTGTGTTGAATGTGAAAGCTTATCATTTTCTGACAGGTACTGTGTAATGAAATGTTAAAGTTTAATCTACTAAATGCAATAGCCAGTTAATGGTGCAGCAAGAAAATAATATGTTTGTTTATTTTCAGATGTCACTCCTCCACCAGCTGCTGGATACTTGGAAGTAACAGATCTTAACTCAAAGAAAATCAAATACATTGCTATTCCTAGGTAACTGATTTTATTGATTAGAGCAGCCTCTGTCTTACAGGAAGAACAAAGAGAATTTACTGTGTGTTATTGCTTCAAAATAAGCAAGTGTTTCTTCTTACATGTAAAGTAAAAACAATTCATACTTAGTGTGTAAAATTCTGCAACTGTTGTAGCATATGTCAACTTCACTAGGTGATACAAGTGAAAATGTAGTAATTAACTAGTAAATGTGAAAGGTAGCTTTATCTTCTGATATTCATTCCTTTTGCTCTTTTACCAGCTTTATTCTCTATCTTCTTTGATTTTGTTTTGCCATCTTTATTTTCTTTTCCTTTATCCTTAGGGTCTAACAAAGATAGGCAAAATGATTCAGTCCTAGGTGTTAGGAAACCAGGAATCAAGTTTTAGTTCACTATAAAGTTCACCCTGAACATAACTTGAGTTTCTCTGTTTTGGTTCTCCCTTTGGAAAATACATATTCCTTCACAAGTATCATGTGTGATACATGAAAATGGGCAGATTTTGTGTCTTCTGTATGGTTTTCATATCTATCTCTCACCATTGTAGATCACATTTTCAATTTTTTTTTTTATATAAACAGATATTTTGGTTACAAATTGTCATTTTCTACTGTAATAATAGTAAAGGGTTGGTTTGGTTTTTTTTGTTTTAAATAACAGTCTCCTAGCCTTGCATGTTTAAATAGTGCATGTATGAAACTAACACATCATGGATACACAGTCTATCCATTTGATGTTGGGTTTGACAATATTAATTGATTCTCATTTAAATTAATTCTGTTTCATTAATAATCTGCAGAATTTTTGAGTTAATAGAGAATTAATTTTGGACTGTTCACCATTTTAGAATTGATCCATTGGCCTACATCTTAAACTGTCATTAAAAAGTGTGAGGCATGAACACAGAAATAGGAGTAAGTCACTCTATTTTACACTAGGATTTTATAACAAATTACAAAAATTACAAAACCAAACTTCAACATCATGACCCTTAAGTAGCATAAATCCTCATATTAGGTTATGGCAAATCTGAAAAGTCCAGATTTAAAAACTTATTTCACTAAGACCTAATAAATAGACTTTTCATATATATGAATAGTTCTGTGCATAAATCTGAAAACCTTTTCTCCTTCTAACATAGTTAGCCTAGTCAACCCTCCTTCAGTTGAATTAGTACATGGAGATTTCAGTCATTGTTAGAGGCATAGGTGTTCACAGATTCTTTTGTCTTCAAAAATTATTGATTGTAGCATTAGTGCAGGTTGCCAAGTCATAATGCATGGTATTCAAAGTACTGAAAAAATGGAAAAAAAAAATCTTTCATAATTTATCTAAATTTCCCTTCATATTACACAGCTGTTAGGCCTTCAGTTTCAGCAGTAAATTTTTGTCTGCGTGTTGATGGTTTAAAATTGTGTCGAGATTCTCTGTGCATAACGCTGTGCCACCTTTAAATGAGTGTTTAAATCCTCATGTTTTATTGAAGCACCAGAGAAAGCTACTACTCTAAGTTGTTAGGTATTTTCTAGAGTGCCCAGGCAATGTTCTCCCCTATTTCTTTGGTAGTTTAATATTTTTCTATAACACATTTTAAAATTTTTCATTTTTTTTTTAATTGATTTTTTTTCAAGACTGAATCTTTTCAGTTGGGTGAGATATAATAGCGTGTTAGGCAACACATTCCCTTTCAGCCTGGTCTTTTATCACAGAAACACAAGGTTGGAAAAGACCTTTAAGATCTTCAAGTCCAACCATTCCCGTCCTAAGCTAAACCATACCCCTAAGTACCTGATCTACCCTTTTTTTAAACACATCCAGGGCCGGTGACTCAACCCCCTCCCTGGGCAGCCTGTTCCAGGCCATGACAACTCATTCAGTAAAAAATTTTTTTCTAATATCTAGTCTGACCCTGCCCTGGTGCAGCTTTATGCCATTTCCCCTTGTCCTATCTCCTGTTACTTGGCTGAAGAGACCAGTGCTACTTTTTATAATGACAAGTACCTTTTGGTCATATCCAGTGTCAGTGGAACGTTTCCAATGAAATAGTGGGTCTGCAGGGGCTTAGTTATAGCCTCTCATGGAATGAGGATGTGATTTCATTTCATTGTCGCCTTAACTACAGAAATACTCACCCTCTTTTTACTTGCAGCTTCAAGAAAAATCACATTACTTCTTCTTTTCCAGATCACAGTCTGTGTCCCCGTATACGTCTTGGCTGTCTAAGATCTCGGACGCCGATGCCCTGTTGGCGCCGCTGGGCAAAGTAGGTTTGGTTACTGTGGACATGGGAGGCGGTGTGAGGCTGTGGGAGACAGGCCTGGAGAGCCTCCAGCGATCGCTGCAGGACTGGAGGAACATGATTGGCCAAGAAGATGGTCGTCCAGTGCAGGTAGGACTTCACAAAGCTGAAGTGAAAAACATCTAACCAAATGAGTTGCAAATGAGTTTTCAGGTGGGAAGAGGGGTCGAGGGAGGGCTGTGTTGAAAAACACAAATAAGTAGAAATATGCCTGCAAGAAAAGTTGAATAGGCATCTTCACTGAAAAAAAAAAAAAAGAGACACAATAGCTTAATTAGAAAACTTATTTGTGACCCTTGTAATTACAAGTACTGACAGTCTCTTTCTCTTGGCAGCGTTTGTATTTTTGCCAAATTCCAGTACATTTGAATGCAAATTAATTCTTTGTCTCCTGCTGATTTTTAACTGCAACTTTTAAAATATAGAATAATGAAATTAATTTTTAAGGAAAGTGTGTACTTTTCCAGAGTTCAAATACTTGGAAAAAATGTACTTTGGAAAAAAACCTTGAAACAGAGGTGGAAGATGCTTTGAGTTCAGCGTGGTGCCTTTGGCTAATTCTGAAAATTCTCCCAGCTGAGCAGAGTTACAGGAGTCTTGTGATGAGTTGGCCCTGGCTGGAAGCCAGGTGCCCTCCAAAGCTGCTCTGTCACTGCCCTCCTCAGCTGGACAGGGGAGAGAAGATAGAATGGAAACCTCATAGGTCGAGATAAGGACAGGGAGAGATCACTCCCCAATTACCATCGCTGGCAAAACATTCAACAAGGAATAAAATTAATCTAATTTATTACCCAATCAAAACAGAATAGGATAATGAGAAATAAAACCAAATCTTAAAATACCTCCCTCTACCCCTCAACTTTATTCATGATTTCTCTCCCTCCTTCCCCCCTCAAGTGGCACAAGGGGATGGGGAATGGGAGGTTTGGTGAGTTCATCACATATTGTCTCTGCTGCTCCTTCAGAGGGAAAATTCTTCACACTCTTCCCCTGCTCCAGCATGGGATCCCTCTCCCATGAACCTCTCCACTGTGAGTCCTTCCCATGGGGCTTCAGGTCTTCATCAGCTGCCCCAGCATGGCTTCCATGGGGTGCAGACCTTCAGAACCAGAGTGCTCCAGCACAGTCCCTCACAGGGTCACAAGTCTCCCCAGTAGACCTGCTCCAGCATGGGCTCCTCTCTCCATGGGCTGCAGGTCCTGCCAGGAGCTTGTACCTGCGCAGGCTTCCTGTCAGGTCATGGTTTCCTTCAAGTCTCCTCCACAGGCTGTAGGTGAGTTCTCTGCTCCCTGTCATCTTCCTTGGGCTGCAGTGGGACAGAGTCACAGAATCACAGAATCACAAAGTTGGAAAAGAACTTTAAGATCATCAAGTCCAACTGTTCCCGTCCTAAGCTAAACCATATCCCTAAGTGCCTCATCTACCCTTTTTTTAAACACATCCAGGGAAGGTGACTCAACCCCCTCCCTGGGCAGCCTGTTCCAGGCCCCAACAACTCTTTCAGTAAAAATTTTTTTTCTAATATCTAATCTGACCCTGCCCTGGCACAGCTTTGTGCCATTGCCCCTTGTCCTATCTCCTGTCACTTGGCTGAAGAGACCATCTCCCACCTCTCTACAACCTCCCTTCAGGTAGTTGTAGGTGGTGATAAGGTCTCCCCTCAGCCTCCTCTTCTCCAGGCTAAACAGCCCCAGCTCCCTCAGCCGCTCCTCATAGGATTTGCTCACCAGCCTGGTGAAGGGACAGTCTGCTTCACCATGGTCTTCTGCATGGGCTGCAGGGGAGTCTTTCCTCTGGCACCTGGAGCTCCTCCTTCCCGTCTTTTGTCGCAGACCTTGGTGTCTGCAGAGGTTCTTAGATCTTCTCACTCCCTTCTCTGGAGGCAAAAAGCTGCTGCTCAGATACTTATTTTTTTCCTTCTTAAATATGTTATCATTGAGGCACTACCACTGTAGCTAACATGGTTAGCCTTGACCAGCAGTGTGTCCATTGTAGGTATTTGGCCCTATTGGACCTAGGGGAATCTTCTAGCAGCTTCTTGCAGAAGCCACCCCTGCAACCATCCCTCTCTGCCACCCCCTCACTACCAAAACCTTGCCATACAACCCTAAAACACGTCTCCATATGGCCATGTTCTCATGTGGATGACTTATGCAGATGTTGAACATGTACTGCACATATATGTATACGTGTGTACAGTGTATGTAGACACAAGTGTTCATGTACTGCCTAACATGTGTGATCACCTGTGCAACACAGAGGGAACATTCAGGGCTTTTCAATCACATCTTTAATTTCTGTTAGTGACTGGAGAAGGTCTCACTTTACTGCAGAGAACTAGAGTGTGCTTTAGGAGGACTTCTCCACTTTTGACTAGGAAGATCCTATCTCTGTCTACCATTGCAGTTAGTGCTGTTTCATTAGTTTCTGTTACCAGTTCCACAATACATTAGAATGGGAAAACAAGGTGTGTGAGTCAGCTCTATTAAGCAGAAAACAGAGCTCTTTTGCTTTCTTTTCCCATTCTGAGCTCCCTTTCTACAAGATCTCACAGAAACTTGTGTTCTATTTATTGGACGCCAACAAATGCCTTTCAATGTCATGAGAAAAGAAGGATACCGTTACCCCATAGCACCTTTGTGTGGTTGCTTGTTGCTTTACCAATGCCATCTTCATTACCAACACAGTAGCACCAGCACCATCTTATGGTCAGATGTAGTCGGTTTGCACCAGCCCAGCTTCATCCACGGATCAAGTTGACTGGTAGAAATTAAGAGCTCCAGTTTTACTTGATTTAATATTTATCCTCCCCTCCTTTTTTTCTTTTTTTTTTTCTTTTTATTTTGGTAACTTTTAATTTAATTCAACACTATTACTGTACTGTCAATCATAGTCAACTAGATATTTGAGAATACTGTCTTGGAAAGTGCATATTATCAAAAAATTCTAAAAGTCATTTAACTGGTCATGTCAAGTAACCATTTTTTAAAAAGGCTGGGAAGGTTTCCCGCAGTCAGAAAGCAATTTTCAAGATCTGCTGTTGAATTTCTCTCTCCTGACAGTCTGCTTCTCTAATTAGTAGGCACATTACAGAGTCGAGTCTTCTTAGAGTATCTTCTTTCCACTGTCAATGCAGTGCCTATAGCTCAAGTCAGTGGTTTGTCAGAACACAAAAGGGCTTACTGTTTGATTGGAGCTAAAGGGCAGAAACGAGCCTCCTACGTGATCTCCAGATTTGCATGATTATCCTTAACTACCATTTCTCCACTTGTGCACACTCTGCTTTAAATGGAAAGATAGAGAGACCTAAGAAACTTTGTTTGCAAAGGCTTTGCAGAGCAATAAGAAATAAATCTTTTTATTTTGTTTTATGTACATCTCCAATAAGATATAAATCTGTAGTTGCTGTATAAACTCTGTGCTTTGATGTTTGGAGGTGAGGGTCTTCACCTTTCCTACTTAACTCATTTTTTAAATGGACTTAGACAAAACCAGTACTTTTTTAAGACATTAATTTCTGGAAATGAAAGGATAATGTTAGCCTAGAAACATATTCCTGTAGATTCCTGTGTAGGGTAAGCATAGTGAGAACTCGAGTGTTCCCCGTTCTTTTGCTACAAAAGCTGCAGCTATTTCCTGACACCTGTTTTTACAGAATTGGATATACCTTGCAGCCAGTGTTGATCTGTTCATTCAAATGTATGAAAATCACCTTCTTTTGGATAATTTTTCATGGTCATACTCATGTTAAGTATCTTGGAGTCTAATGAGATATCTCAAATTCCTTGACTAAACCTATCGTTCCAGATCATCTTGCAGCAGAAGCTCACTTAAGGAAGGTGTCACTGTTGCACGTATCACTAGCCAGCCCCAATCTCCCCTTCTCTAAAAGCTGCCTTTTATGCATCCCACAAAACTACTACAGGCTTAGCAAATCTTACTAGCCCTTCATGGGGATGTTCTTAGACCAACATGAGCCCTGTCTAGGTGTTTGGGAAACACTGGTGCACAAAAACACGCATAATTTCTCTGAAGATTCCTGAATTTTGAGAGAAAAGAGAATTAGAAGGCTTTCAGTAGAAATATAGATTGAGAAAACTAGATGTGGAAACAAATCTTCAATAAGGCTTCAGTTGGAATTATTGGTACTGTCTTCTAAGGCTGTATTTTAGCTTTCACAGAAACAGGCTGTATGTACATAAGCAATGAAACCAAGGAAAACAAACAGCTGTTCCACTTACAATCAGTAATTAAGCTCCATTGATATAATGTCTTGGCAGTCTTCAAAATAGTCAACATTTGTTTTGTATTGTTGATAACACTCAGCAGAGTGCAAACTTCTGAAGTCTTGAGGCTACAAAAATAGTTTCTGGAAATACGGTTTATGTTTACATAAACTGGTATTTCTATAGGCAGCTCTGAAATTTTCTTTATTTATTGCAGTTTTAAACTCAAAATATGAGCAAGGAATTCTGAAATTACTAAATTGGGTGCCTACAGTATAATATCTGAACAAAATACTGGATGTTCTTAAGCTCTAATGAAATCCAATTTATTTTTTAAATAGTGCCCTGAAAATATCATGACAGTAGGCAGACATTGATGAATTGGTGTTACTTTTTGCGTCACAGGGTGTGGTGGTTTGGGTTGGCAGGAGGCCAGATGCCCACCAAAGCTGCTCTATCACTCCCCTTTTCAGCTGAACAGAGCAAAAAATATATATTGAGAGGCTTAGGAGTCGAGGTAAAGACAGGGAGAGATCACTGCAATTAGCATCACGGGCAAAACAGACTCAATACAGAATAAAGGAAAGAAACTCTCTAATTTATTACACTGCACTGCACACCCAGTGAAACCAGAGTCTGGTAATGAGAAGTGTGACCAGATCTTATAGCACCTCCCCCCACCCCTCCCTTCTTAGCAGACTTCATTTTAGTCAGGATTTCGCCTCCTTCTCCCCCTACCCCCCTCCAATTGTGTCGTGGGGAGGGTCAGGGAATGGGGGAACGGGGGTTTCGGCCAGTTCCTCCAGAGATGTTTTCCTTCTTAGCCAGGGCTGGGGCGAGGAGGGGGGNCACAGGGCTCCAGCTCTTCACCAGCTGCCCCAGCGTGGGGCACTGCCATGGGGTGCAGTCATAAATCATAGAATGTCTCTCAGTCTCTCAGGCCCAGACTGCTCCAGCCTGGTCCTCCACAGGGTCATAAGCACCCCCACCCAGAAAACCTGCTCTGGCGTGGATCTCTCACTCTCTTGCTCATCTCTGTGTGTGTCTCTCTCTCCACGGGCTGCAAGTGCAGTGCTGGCAGGGGCTTGCTCCAATGCGGGTCACAACATCTCCTGTATGTCTCCATCTGCTCCAGCATGGGGCCTCTCCACAGGCTGCATGTGGGATCTCAGACTTTTTTGTGGGCTGTGGGGGGATACCTGCTCCACCATGGGTTTCTCCACAGGCTGCGGGGGCATCTTCCTCTCCGGCACTTGCAGACACCAAGGACCCCTTCCCTGTCCTTAGTGTCTGCCCAGTTTCTTACATCTTCTCACTCCTCTCTATCATGACAAAAAGCAGCTGCTTGTGTTTTTTTTTCTCCTAAATGTGACTCCCAGAGGCGCTGTGACCATCACTGATGGGCTCAGCCTTGGTCAGCAACGACTCTGGCCTTGAGTCAGGTGGTCTTTGCTCTGTCAGGCCTGCAGAGAGCTTCTGGCTGCTGTTTGCAGAACCCACCCCTGCAGCACCCCCTCCTCCACCAGAACCCAGCCACGCAAAACTACAACAAAGGGTTACTGATAAAAAATGAATAGAAAAAAACCCCCATTGATTACATTCTGATACAGTTGGGCTGTAATTTTTCAGTAAACATTTACTCATATGTCTCTTAGGTAGAGTATAATGCTTACATAAAATGATTTAAAGGTGCCTCATTTAGAAGTATTTTAATAGACAGTAAAGCACCATGTCCATTAGGCACCTGAAATCTCCACAACAAAATCTTTTAGCAAAACCATCTATTTATGTATTCATTCCACTTAATGTTCTCTTGCTGTAAACTTTTGCCCAAAATGTTTTACAGTATATAAAGATTACACTCAGAATGTTACTGTTTTCAAAAGTCCCAGGACATAGCCCAACCTGTTTCGTGCATAAAACTATGCTTGATCAAAGATAAGAGGAGTTGGCTTGTAATTGATTATTATATATATAAAAATATATCTGAGCCTCAAATTAAATCACAGCTTTTTTCTGCAATCCTTTTGCAGTCTTGATCTGATAATATCAACATGCAAGATGACATCTCAGAGGTGAGGATAGTCTCTTGTTGTATCAGCACCAAGACTGTCCAAAGGAGTGATCCAGTCCACAAAAGCACCCAAACAAAAAACATTGTTATAATCTGAGATTTATTAGGGGCTTCTTTTGCTAGGGTCTAGTGGGTTGACCCTGGCTACAGGTGCCCACCCAAGCCACTCTACCACTCCCCTCCTCAGCTGGACAGGAGAGGGAAGATGTTACAAAAGGCCCGTGGGTCACGATCCAGACAGGGAGGGATTATTCAGCAGTTACTATCACAGGCAAACCAGACTTGACTTTGAAAAAAAAATCTTATTTATTACCCAATCAAAACAGAGTAGGATCATGAGAAATAAACCCAAATCTTAAAATACCCTTCCCCCATGCCTCTTCCTGGGTTCAGCTTCTCTCTGAATTTGTCACCCTCCTCCCCGCTCCCAGTGGCTTAGGGCAGGTTTCTGCCCACCTGGTTCAAAAACATTTCAACACTGAAGACCACTCGCATAGCGTCTGTTAGTTATAGTCCACTTATTGGGAGCAGACCTCTATTTGAAAGACAAGAAGCAGCCTGGAAATGTTCTCTCCCATTTTTCTCCCCCCTTTGCTATTGTGACTTGACCCAATCTTTCTATTTTCTAGCAAAAAGCCAACAGTTAAGTCATGTTATAATTCACAGCATCACAAAACTGAGCTGGTGGAATGAATCCAGAAAAAAATATCTGTTTCCTTGCTTCTCAGCAGTTGTTTGAACACCAGATGCACCAGGGACAGTTCTGCAGTAGTGTGTAGAAATTCATTCTGGCCCAGATTAATTCTGTTAGAAGAGCTCCTAGAAGTGGACCACTCAGCATGACTTGGATATATTTTGGGTACATTTCGAGCCTTGAAACTAAAAGAAGAACTGAATGAAATGTATCTATAAATAGGGAAGGCTTTAGATTAAGGTTTGGGAGATTTTATTCAAGATTATCTCCGTGGGGGAACTGACTGAGAGAATAGTTTCGTGTCAAAAATGAATGCTTTTATCTTAAATTGCAATTCCTTTTCTGAGTAGCAGTAGAGGGATGGTCTTTTGGGTTTTGCTGTGACTTGTTGACATTTTACCGGTACAGTGTTTCCACAAAGTGTGAATCATTGTAACTAGCTAAACAGAGAAGGGGAAAAAATTACTTCATCCATCCATAACTGTTTCCCTTTAGACACCCCTAAACATTTAAATACGTAATTCCTGCAATATCTGGAGCCAGAAAGCACTAGCATTGCTTTCCAGAAGAGGAAACTGAGACATAAGGCAGGCAGGTCACTTGTTCAAGGGCACACTGTATGTCTACACTGCAGAGTAAGAGGTGGGATAAAGGCAATATACACCCATAAGGTTATATAAACCCGTGCTGTCAAGCTAAGTAGCTTGATTGTCCTTGAATGCTGCAATCTGTATGAACATGCCTTAAATTAGGCAAAAAATTGCATATAAATGCAGTGCAGTCACCTAAGAAAACAAATGGCAACTCTGGGTAGCTTGGGGTTGAAGCATGCATAGCTGAGTGCAGACACATTCAGCAAAACTCAAGAAATGCAATAAATAGATGTTTTTCTCTGATTTAAATGGCTGTCTTCACGGTCTTATCACAGCACTCAAAAATGATAACAGAACACATAAGTTATTCTGTGTCCTGCGAAGAGCTAGAAGACGTGAACATATGGTTCATGTCAGTAACCTAAAAGAGCAACGTATGTGTGTTCATCACCAATAGCTAAAAAAATTAAGGGTGGTTTTTCATGTGTCTTAAATGCTCAAATCATCCATCATGCAGTGGGTTGTTTTCTAAAAACAGCATTTTGATGAGTTCAGCAGCATTCAGTAGTAGCTCCCGAGATTCAGACTTTCTTCTGCAGTCCATCACTTAACCTTTAGATCTGATGAGGGCATTTTCATTAGAAATATATTTAAAATGCACTCCTATCCTACCCAAACTTCAGGTAAAGCCTGTGTTGAACTGGAGTCAAAGTGGAGTACCTTTCTTTAAGTAATCACAGTGCCATTAATGGCAGACTTGCTGTTGAAGTTAGAAAAAACACAGTCATATTAAAAAACAGGGCAGTATTTTATTTACGTATGTAAATAGGTGTACATACATAGTTGTGTGCACATATATGTATTTTTACACACACATATATATTTATATATGGCAAACATGCATACACATGTTGAACGCACACACACACAAGTTCATTTTTTTCCCCAGATGTCATACCTGGTCATTGAGTCTCTTGAATTAGAATTACCTGAGATTGTCCTAACTTTACAGGTACCAAATCCCTCAGGAGGTGTATTTCCTAATGAAGTAGATTTAGAAAAAGAGATTTTAGAGCAATTTAGGCAAAAGATGTTGGGATCCCTAGGTTATACATACACTTAGCCATGAGGAAAGCAATAGTACTTCTCCCTCCTTTTGTCAGGTCCTTGTCTGTATTCAGCTGGTTAAAAGACCTGTTGGCACAAGCCCAGCCCTTGTCCTGCTTTTGCAGGTGGTGTGTGCCTGATCTAGAGTTAGAAAGTAGCTGAGGCACTCAGAAAATGAGAACATTCTGTGGATGCATTCACAGCCTCCTTTCCCCAGGCACATTTTGATCTCTTAGAATAAGGGGGGGGGCGACATAGCTGGACAGACCTCCATTGCAACAGTGAGAGGTTCAGAGCAATCATGACATATGTGGAGATGATCAGAAAGGCAGGATGATACTGTATACAAAATAATTGTCTTGTAAAATCTGCAGAGAAATTTAGGGGGAAAAAAAAAGAAAAAGAAGCATCATGGTTATTAACAATATTTGTAATTTGACTTCAGCATTGTATAGCCAGAATAAGGGCAAGGGGAAGGTGGCTGATATGTAGTAGTGCTTTTAGTCCCGACTTAATGAATTTGCTTTGTTCCTTCATAGTGTTGTTATAAAACCAAAGAAATGTTGTGTAGCTGCCCTTGAGTTTTCCTAGGATGATGTAGGTGTTTTCCTTGGAGGTTTTTGGGAATCACCTCTACCTTTGTTGTGGAAATAAAACATTATTTAACAAAAAGATCCAAAGAGTCCTGCACACTCTTAGTAGCTGTTTTTCTTTACAGCATTTATGTCTTGGTTTATTAATGGCTAAACCCTTTGAAACAATGCTTCAAGTTCAGCTAATTTGTGGGAGTTCATTGATAAAACTGTCTTATTAAAATCTTAGCTTGTTTGCAGATGGTTTCCTTTTGTTTCCTACAATTTCATCACCTAAAGCTGTGCTCTCTAAACTCCACATAGCCTTCCTTGAGCCTTGGTGGGGTATCAGGAGATAAACAGTTATACACGAGGTCAGCTATGCCCTGTACCCAGCTTCCTTTTGAGACTGTATTAGATCAAAAGAAGCAGCAGTGGCTTAATGAGCAAGGCAGTCTGGATCCAAACCCCATCCTTGGTGTGCAAGGCATTAGGTACAGGTTTAAGGAAATGCATTCTTAGAAGGAGTTTCCTTTATGCCTCTCTCTGTAGTTTGGGCTGAGACCAGAAAACCCGTGGTTGGTTGATTTCTCTGCATTCTTTGGGTGATGATCATCTCCCTCCCTTGAATTGTCTGATTTATTCTGTTTTTATTTCGCTCAACTAATCACACACAACTCTGCAATGAGTTATTCATTCTTTATGTGGATTAATATTTTTTGGTTTAGTGAATGCATTATTTCTTTTTTTCTTTTGATTTCCTGAAGCTGTAATTTGTACTTGAAAGTTTAGGGTAATATAAGGTCATCTGATTAAATTTATTTTTTAGGTGGGAAGTTTATCCAAAGAATAATTGATTCAGGAGTTTCAGTGACCCCAACTTACTTATTTTTACTGCTCGACATCTATTTTAACATCAATAATTTTTCTTCCTTCCTTCCTTCCTTCCTTCCTTCCTTCCTTCCTTCCTTCCTTCCTTCCTTCCTCCCTCACTTCCTCT
>VZTU01027786.1:0-34808 GCA_013400835.1 Zapornia atra | reverse complement strand
CCTCCCTCCCTCCTTCCCTCCCTCCCTTCCTGCTTCCCTCCTTCTCTCCTCCCTTCCTCCCTTCCTCCCTTCCTTCCTTTTTTAAAAAAAAGTGCCGTTTTACTTTATAATTTTTTAACAAAAATCCATCCTCTTCTTGATGTTATTAGTGAGTTGTGCAAAGCTTCGGGTTCTGATTCCAGATAGAAGCAGCACCTTTAGCAAGAGTGGCTAAGTCCTTCTCCCCCCACCACCCTCGGTTCTGCATTTACTTTAGACCAGCTGGTTTCTCTGACCACATGAGGGCATCGGTGAGCTACTAACATCTCTCCAACACTGTCGGTACAAACCCCGTAAAATACGAAAAACATACTCGGTGCAGAGGTTTTGTAAGTTTGGAGTAGCCTCATTTGAAATGGTGGCATTCTGCAGCCCTCTGCGAGACCCTGAAGCACTTGAAATGCAGCCGATGACAGAGCTGTCTGGTCAGTAAGTGAGTTACAAGGTAAGGTGTTTGCCGTGCGAGCCCCAACCCCCTCCCCAGGTTAGGCCTGTGACCTTTTCCTGGGCTGCGTGATCATTTCAGCACAGTGAGGAGCAGCAGATCTATACTGCCCCTTGGAGCAAGGCATCGGAGTATGGGGAAGCGTAACGCTAGAAAGCCACACACCCACAGACCTCCAGAAGTTCACATCTCCACAAGTCTTCTCTGGGTAAAGCACTTCAGGTAAAGAGCATCAATTCTCTGTCAGATGCTTTTCCTCATATAGATGTCCTCAGCCAAAATGAGTCCCTTGCTGGAAACACTATACAAACCCATCTAAAACACATTCCCATTCCTGAAGATCTTCCAGTCTAGTTACAGCAGACAAAAAGGAGGAGTGGAAATAACCTTGACTTTCTGTTAGAGCAGCTTGATCCAGCACAAAGTTCCTCTTTTTCCCTCAGACCTTCTTGTGAGAGCCCACAGTTCTCATGGGAGAGAAGAGAATAACATCAATACCTCCTCTTTCAGATGTCAGAAAGCCTGCAGCAGTGCATGTTGCTGATGTAAAGGCTGGAGCTCCCAACAGCAGTGAAATCTTGCTGTCCCAGACAGACAAATGTATGTTAATCATTCTGCTCTTATTAAAGTTGTTCCCTCATTAGTGAAACGTAGTGAAAATTTAAATCATCTGCTTTCTTACAGTGGCACTAAATATGAGAGGTTTTCCTTTAGAAAGCAAAGCTATGCAGATGATCCCTAATAACTCCTGTCTCTCTTCTTAAGGACAGATTTGACAAGGTCCTAGATCTGTAGAAAATCAGGCGGGTTTTTTTGCTTCCATGTGTCATTTTTTTCACCTTTCTTTTGACCTCACAATGTCCCTGCAGTTTTCTGTCCAGAATATTCCCAGTTTTCAGAGTGCATTCACTTCTCCCATCTTTCTAGCTGTTAATTATTCAGGGTGCTCCAGAATAAGTGGAATTCAGTGTTTTCCAGGTTATTGATCATAGGTGTGTAGTGGTCATAATTAACCAAGCCAGACACTGTCTGTCTGTTCTGATTATATTTCCCACTGGATTAGCATACCAAAAAGATAATGACCTCACATCTTTTGTGAGTGACTAGGCAAATTTTAATAATGACAGAGGAAAATGGAATTTACACAGGTGTGAACAGAGGATCTGTTAGATGGAAGCAAATGTATATTTTCTCATTACTTCAGTTAATTTTTCCATTTTTTAAGCCACAGAATGTATATTCATGAACAAAAGACTCTCATGCATATACTGCTGCACAGTTTTTGAGCTGGATCTTAGAGTGACACTATTTAGCTCAAATGAAGATACACCCAGAGCATCAACAACATCATTTTATTTCTAGGGGTTCTCTAGGTAGTGTATAAAAGTTAACTAGTCTATAAAAGCTGGAGCGTGTCCAGAGAAGGGCAATGAAGCTGCTAAGAGGTTGGGACCATAAGGCTTATGAGCAGTGGCTGAGGGAACTGGTGGTGTTTAGCCTGGAGAAAAAGAGACTGAGGGGAGACCTTATTGCTCTCTACAACTACCTGAAAGGAGGTTTTAGTGAGGTGGGGATAGGTCCCTTCTCCCAGCTAACTAGCAATAGGATGAGAAGAAATGGTCTCAAGTTAGGTCAGGGGAGCCTTAGATTGGATATTGGGAAAAATTTCTTCCCTGAAAGAGTGGTCAGGCATTGGAACAGGCTGCCCAGAGAGGTGGTGGAGTAACCACCCCTGGAGGTGTTCAAAAAACATGTAGGTGTGGCACTCCAGGGCATGGTTTAGTTGACGTGGTGGGATTGGACAGATGGTTGGACTTGGTGATCCTAGTGGTCTTTTCCAACCTTAAAGATTCTATGCTTCATTTCCAAGCCAGATTCCCCTTAGTGCTTCACTCCACATCTCCACCTCTTTCCCCACCCAGATTAACCTACCTGTGATTTCACTTTTACTTTACAAATCCAAAATCCCATTAAAGCTGTGAGGCTTTGAACAGTTTTGCTGTTTGAGGCAGCAGTTTAATGCCTGTGTGAATTTTAAAAGCTATTCTTAGAGCGAAATGTTCACACGAGTCAGTGAACACATGAAGCTTCCTTAGTGCATTTTGAATCCTTGCAAAGTTCTACAGATAAGATAGAAAATCAGAATGAAGCCAAAATGAATGAAGGCAAGTGTATTAAATGCATTTTATATTGCAGGGCAACTAATGTGTTTTCATTTTGGGATACAATTAAAGACCCAGAGTGTATTTCATAAATCATTATTGCCTTGTTTAATACTGAATCTTTCATTCTGTGGGAAAATGGCTTGTGGGCTGCAGTTTGCCCCATTGGTGTGAATAGAAATTGTGCTATTAATTTTTAGCACACAGAAAAAAGCTGCTCATGATAAGATGCAAGTGAAAGCAATAATAGCCATCTCTCACAAGTTCATGTAAATCAATGATTAAACATTTTCTGTCTTCAGTAGAACCAGTTTTATAGTTAAATGCAAATCCACCCTGGAACAGGCAGATTAGCCTTTGATTTACCTGGTGTGAAACTTCTATATGCTCTTTGAGAAAACAATGCATAAATTCGTGCTGCTGCTGAAGAATGTGTTGAAGGAAAGGATGTTCTTGTGACCAGTTACAGGCTGCCTAGGGTAACACTGAGGTTTTACAGTTGATGGCAGGGCTTGGGGTAGGGATAAAAGAAAACAAGGATTTTGTTTTGGGGAAAAATCAGTCTCGTGCATCTGCTGAAACACATTCTGCATCCGTGATGTACAGTTCCTAATCCTTTGTGTCACCGTGGAGAATTGTCATTTTTCATTATAGCCCAACTCAGTCTTCTTTCATAGTAATGTATGGGTTTGATAAAGGATTTTTCACTGATTTTGATGAAGAAATTAACATCACCCAAACCACCTGTAAGAAGAAAGTCTTAAGATGTTTTCATTTCTTTTCCTGCGTTGATCTTCTGATACATGTCCAATCTTGTCCACGATACTAATGAAGAAAGCTAAGAAAATACCTAGTGTGCATTAGGAAAAATGTGACTAGCAGGTTGAGGGAAGTCTCCTCTCCCTCTACTCTGCCCTGGTGAGGCCACATCTGGAGCACTGTGTTCAGTTCTGGGATCCCCAGTTCAAGACAGATGGGGAACTGCTGGAGACAGTCCAGTGGAATGCTACAAGGATGGTTAGGGGACTGGACTGTCTCTCTTAGGAGGACAGGCAGAGAGAGCTGGGTCTGATCAGCCTGAGAAGACTGAGATGGGATCTGATTGATGATCAGCACTTATAAGTATTTGAAGGGTGGATGTCTAGAGGAAGGGGCCAGACTTTTCAGCAGTGCCCAGTGACAAGACAAGGGGCAGTGGGCACTAACTGGAACATGGGAAGTTCTATCTGAACATCAGAAAATAATTCTCCACTTTGAGAGGGACAGAGCACAGGAACAGGCTGCCCAGAGAGGCTGTGGAGTCTCCTTCTCTGGAGATACTCAGACCATGCCTGAACTCAATGCTGTGCAGCCTGCTCTAGATGATCCTGCTCTGGCAGGGCGGTTGCACTAGGTGATCTGCAGAGGCCACTTCCATCCCCTACAGTTCTGTGATTCTGTACAGAAAGCAGCATACATTCTTTATTGATTAAAACCTGCCCCGTTTAATATATTGTATGTTAATTGAAATGCAGAATGGCAGATGAATTCTCTCCCTCTGTGTCCCAGGTATGGTAGGATATCTTCTAATTTGCATCTTAGCAGGGTTCTTTCCTTTATGATAAAAAGAGTAATGAAAAATTGGATCTTGCCTGTCTAGATCCTTCCTACATCTGCCTACTTTCCAGCACTGTTTTCTATTGCCACCTCCTTAACTTGAATTAAACTAAGAATCTAAATCATGTGAACTGTATTCCACCTCAGATCTTTATAACAACAGGAAAAAAACGCCTAAGAATGCATTACTATTACAAATACTAGAGTAAGTGCTTGTGAAAATAGTTATTGTTTGGGCACTTCAGATTTTTCCTTTTCAAAAATATCCCTACCTCAGTATTCTCTAAATCTGTAAATACTGCAGCCCTGACCCTGTTTGTTGTGTTTTGTAAAATGAGGTTTTGGCCATTTGTGTGTGTTTTTTAAATTTTTTGACACGTGAAATTGTGCCAGGTTCAGTTTCAGTGAATGTTCTGTATATGTCATGCTCCAATGAATGCTTAAAAAAGGGCTTAGTAGAAAGGGTAGTTACTTGTTTTTCACCACATACAACAAATAGGAATTCCTTTTATTTCTGTTACAGAGATGTAAAATCCTGTAAGGAATGACCAGGCCTGTTTAAAAACAGAAAGAGAAATTTGATTTGGAGCAGTTTGTGCAATGGAAATACAGTCCATTTTTTTTTAAAGTGCAAATTGCATCCCTTTACACCTGCAGGATGCTGGGCTTTTTTTTCTGGTCCCCACCCCCCCTCTTTTTACGTTGCATCCAGAGTATTAAACATTGTGTTTTATATAAGAGGATGAGATACGAGTTAGTCCTGACAGGGCCAGATGTGTTAAAACCAAGAGGGGTAAGGTCTGTTCCCCTGTACTGCTTGCCCCAGTTGGAAACCAATTTCTTTGCTGGCCCTCAGGCAGAAACTAGTTTGTGTTGCTCTGAGCACCTCAAAGGAGCTTTTCTGGCAAGCACTCCTGAATGGGAAGCACTGACATGTCTTGCACCCTGCAGGAATTTTAATGAAGTTAACCAAATCAGAACACAAAAGTGAGCTGCTGCATTAAAAGACCATGTACTCTCCAGCCAGCTTGCAGTGCTGAACAGAATCTTGTTGTGTGTAGGGAAGGGTGACAGGAATACCTACGACCAACAAAATCAATCTGCATCAGTGACATATCCCAGACTGCATCAAGGAAGAAAGCCCTTCTCACTGTACTGAAAGCCATCACTTATTTATTACTTTTCTATTCAAAGCTAGAAATGTTTTCAAGCTGGTCTGACTTCTGCCTACAAAGTCCAGGCAGTGCTTCTTTTTCTGCCAGTGGTCAAATCTACGTCCCTGTTCTGCCCCTTGTTTTAGAGAGTCAGCTTTTTACAAGACTGTAATGGAGGTATGGGCAGCAAAGACAATGAGAGGTGTTGGGTTTATCTCCTGCATGAAACTCTCAAGAATAAAGAGAATTTCAAGTGGGGAAAATACAAGAGGATAGAAGATTTTCTCTCTCTTTCCATGTCTCTGCAGTAAAGATAACTCATAGAATTCTAGTCTTTATTGTAACAGACTTGAACAATGAGGAGCTGGTGTAAGGGCTTAAAATGCATGGGTGAAAAGACAGCAGTATTGAAGGTCATGAAACACGAGTCATTGAACAATAGACATACTGAAATGTTCATTTCAATTGACTTTGCTAGTGTCTTTTACTCATTAAATTGGATACCATTATGAACATGATATTAAGGGAGAAGTCAATATATATTCAGTCTAGATGTTCTTTGACTAGTTCCTTAAGAGCATCTCATAAAGAGTCAGCTAAAGGAATTATGTTATTGCCATCAGACATACAACTGTGACAGGCTCAAGACTGACAATCATTTCTTTTTTCATATTTTTTGCTTGACATAAGCAGATTGGGGGCAACTTGTTAAGATACAGAAATACAGTTGTACTACTTGGGACTGCCTTTGAGGGGGTGAAGCTTCTTTTTGAAGACTTTTTTTTCTCTCAGATTCATTGCAATGTATGATTACCAGGAGTTAAAATGCTTGTTAAGGAGTTAAACTCACTTGTATGAAATCTTATGAAGCTAAATTTGATAATGCTTTAGGTCAGTTTTACTCACAGAGCCTGAGAGATTTGTTTGCCAGATAGTAGTAGAAAATTAATTCTGAGCTCAAAAGAGAAGTATTGTAATTGTGAAAACAGTGCATGTATTAGAATGAAATGCTAATATAAGTGTGGGACATAAATCATTTTAATAATAGAGTACAGCAGCCCTCTCCATAATTGATGCACTTCTGTTAATGAGTAACTGCAAGCTCCTTTCTTCCTCTAGTTGTGGTGGTGTCTTGTAGAGGCAACGCACACTGTGTGTGGGTCAGCTGGGTGATTCTCAACAAATTCAGCTCCTGCCTTTTACTGAGGGATGATAAAACTATGAAAATGTGATGCATGCCAGTGCTTCCTTTCTCTCCAGGGGGTTAATTTTATTAAATTAGATTATTTCACATCAGAATTCAATAGGATTCCATCCCACATCCACTTAATTCACCAAATGGGGTTCTAGATCCGCTTCCAAACATGATTAAAATTTGGTTAGTATGCAGTATAAATTTCCCTTACCATAGTTTTCCTGACCAGCTGAAGTCTGTACAAAACTGCCAGCCTTTGACTCATCTTCAGAGTGGCTCCTATGGCACTTTTATGCTCTTTGGCATAAATATGACACAGATGTGAAACACCTGGTTTCATTGTGTTGCTGAGTGCATTAAATCATGTAACTGGCTTCTCTGATCCTCTTTATCTTCTTTACAGTACGGTATAAAGGATGATAAGATCACTTTCCAAACTGAATGTGTTTGTATCAGTTTCTCTTATTCAGTTGGCTCTTAGAATCTCAGTGTTGTCAGGGGAAAGAAAAAAGAAAAAAGAAAAAAAAGACCCCAACAAAAACACAACCAAGAAATGAAGTGAAGCCATGTAGAAGTGTTTTGGCTTCCATTCATGTATCTCAAGGAACTGATACAGAGCGAGTTGTTCAGATGCCACATATCTCTCACTGAATGTAAAGTGGAAGTTCAGTTCTATTTCTGTCTGGCTGCCCTTGCTGTCGGGAGTGAATGGATGTACAAGAGGCAGGGCCAGAAAATTAAGTCAAAGCATTAACAAGTCTTGGTATCTTCTGCTGTTTCTTCGTTTCTTTTTTGCTTAAGTGCTCACTTCATACCGTTGCCTCTTCAGAAAAGCACATTCCTTTAGCACCTTTCTGACCTGCAGTCTTCATGTTCTCCCTGTGCAAAATCTGTGTTTGTTTGCTTTGTTGGCTTTGGAAGACCTAGAGAATCTTCATCTGCAAAGCCCTTTTGAATACACCCATTGATGTATGAGAATATGTGATGAGAATACAAGGTAGTCAAAGAGAAAGAAAGGAGAACAAAAAGTCTGTAAACCAGGGACTAAGATCATCGATGTACTGAGAATTCGGACTTTATAGAGAGAGAATAAACTAAGAATCACATATATCCCAGGAGAGGATGGCAGTTGGGCTTCTTGTGCAGTGAGGGACTTTGAAGAAGAACCTGCCCAAACAGGCAGCAGCGAAGTGCTTTCATGCTCTGATCATGAATCACCAATATGCATAAACAAGTTTAGATAATGCACAACTGACACATGTGAGCCGTGTGTTTTGGAAATTGTGGTTATTTTGGAAATCAAAAGGAAGTCTCAGTAAGAAAATTTCAGTTTTTCCAGCCATTCTACTCTGACCTCATAGCTGAGACTACTGAATTCATCTGTTGTTTTATGAAGCTGTGCTGCACACACCAGGCAGTATGAAATCTTCACAATAAGGCAGTAATGAATAGCGCCTTTCAGTGCGTGGAGAGCTACAAAGAGCAAGAGATTTCTCTCAAAAAGAGACACTCACTCAAAACTCTTGCTGAAAGAAACAGAGTTGATGACAGAAGTTTTGCAATAGATTCAAATGGAAATTATTCAGGAGGGGACAGATCAACTTTTGAGTAAGCACGTTATTTCTGTATTTGGAAAATATCCATTGCAACAGGAAGAGAATTCTCAGTAGGTTTAGGAATTCCAATTGAACAAGTTTGGAAAAGTTACTACAGATTTCTTAGATTCTCTTTCTCTACTTCCATGACCTGTTTTTCTTGTCTTCCTTCTTAGTCCGGACAAACTAGATTTTCCCCACTGACTGTTTTTCAGTTTGCCAGGTTCATAATGTGTCCAGTTTTAGGTCCTTCCCTTTAAATATACCTTTCCAACAGTTTCTAGCATCAAGAATTCCACCAACCCTCAGAGAGATGACTTATCTATGATTCTTCCATGTTTTTATAGCTGTCATGCTGAAGAATGTATCTTTGTCCTAAAGTTTTTCTTTTCATTTTTTGTCTTCATCCTTCCTCTGATTTCGTGTCCAGACTCAGTGATTTACTGCTTACTTCTGTCTAAAATGTGTTTTCAATTCTAATCTAGATATTTGTTAGTCTAACTTGTACTTCATAGAGGTGCCTTCAGAGCAGAGTGAAGTTGTTAGTTGTAAAATCACTTTGAAATACTTCCATGGAGACAGGGATGGGGAGGAGAAAACGATAATAAGTCACTAATGGAATTATTTAAGACCACAAAGAAAAAACCAGCAAAGTACATCCAGAGGATTTTCTTCAAAGGGCTCTACAGTGTACTATTTAAAGCAGTTTCTGAGTGTATGGTAAATTTAAATAACAATTACCCCAGCAAACCAGTGCTAATAAAAATTGGTTGTTAGTGCATTCAAATGTAACAAAAGTCAACTACCTTTTGTGTGCGTAGATGTTACTTAAAAACCAAGCAAATGAATGCAACTGCTGGAGTTCACTTATATGGCATTTACACATCTGTTGGTGGTGTTCTAGTCTAATATCCTTACATTTTCAATTATTTTTTTCCATTAACCAATTAACTATATATTAAACAAAAAAAAAGAAGAGTAAGGAGGTCACATTCTTAAGCTATGACAGGTTGTACCACTGGTCTCTCCCTCCCTCATGCAATTCTTTTCAAAGCTTTAATAGAAATCAAATGTTGAATGTTCTGCTGTCCTTCTAAGACAAAAAAAAGGTCACAAATCGCTATAAAAGAAAAGATTTCCTATTGACCACATGCTGTTTCAGAGTTACAAATATGTGCTTCAGTACAACCAATGCTATTGTAAAATAAGTGTATATTAGAAACTTACCTAGTACATATGTACTGGAAATATTATTTGTGAAACACTTATTGCATGTAAGAAATACATGAGCAATAAAGTTCTTTTGCCTACAGAACTCTTCACTCAAAATTTAAGCAATGCTTGTGTTTCAAAATATTTAGTGACATTTTTAAATGGAAAAGCTTGACAAAAATAAAATAGGGTATTTGGATCACTGATTATCGTTGTATTTGCCCCAGAGCTTCCTTTTGCAGAAGTCTGAGTATTTTTCTATGAGGAACCCACAAGGTTGAAAATAGAAAGGATATTCCATTGTCCTATTGTTTCTCCTTAACTGAGTAATATTTTGTTTTCATTCATGAGGCTGACACTACAATTTTGGTTTTATGATTTTATTTTAAAGTAAGGTCAGCGATTTTTTGTTGGCCTGTGTTTCTAATAGCTTTGAAACCTACCAGTTATGCAAAGAAAAAGAACTGTTTATTTTGGAGGAAATCTCTTAAACCAAAAATGTATATAACCCGAAGGGTAACACACTGTTGTGGTTAAGCATCTTTTCTTCCTATTCAAATGTTAAATTAATGTAATTTATCAGATTAGATCTTGATTTTACACTAATGACGTGGTTCACAGAGGATGCATTGTACCTCTTTGAATTAATATAAATTCTATAAAGGGGAAGAAAATCATGGTTTGGATAGCTGCCAAGGCACTGTTGTTCGAGCACATGTTTTCAGTTCGAAAACACGTATGGAATTCATGTCAGCATAAAGTTGAGTCTGTAAGACAGTGAATTCAAGGATTAAACTGCTCTGCAGTCCCAGTGACAATCTGGATAATGCCTGTGAGCTTCAGAGAAGGCAGTAAATTGTGGTTATTGGACACGTAAATTCATCAGACAATTAACTATATTATATTAGATGAGAAGAAAGTTAATTTGTAGAGGTTAAAGACATCAATTTTACATCTCTGTCATTAAGTTTCATTAAAAAAAAAAAGGCATTAAATTACAGAAGATTGGTAACTGAAGGGCAGTTTACACATGAATCATTGATTCACTTCATGACTCAGAGCTGGTAATGGGAAGAAGTATTTTTACCTTCAGTCACCCACTTAAATCCAACCCCAGCCTGAAGTGACTCAGCCCTGACCATCTGACAGCTGTTGGGTGTTGAGCTGTGCAGTGAATCGATGGGGAAAGTACAGTCAGTAGACAGGTGTAGAAAACTCCCCTGCCACAATGGCAAGAGTCTACAGTGGTAAGTTAAGGATTACATGATCGCTCATGTCATTGGAACTAGCCATTTATGGACAAACCTTGGGGAAGACCGTGTCATTTCTTGAGTCCCTGTTAATGAAAGGAAGATCAGTCTGCCCACCTGTGAAGAACACAGAGCAGTAGTTGAACTACATGAAATTTGTGAATGGGTCTACAAGCCAGGTGTCGACAGTACTATCAATCAGAAGCATTCAAACTGTAGGGGATCCCGTCTATGGGGGGGATATTGAATTACCTTGGCAATTTTCAGGAAGCACTTTCCTAGTGTGGAGAAGATTTGAAAGCACTGGGTGGTTCAGGTGTGATAGTAGTCCTAGATCTGGTGTAGGTCTAATGTGCCACTCAGGAGCCCTGTTCTAGTCTCCTTTATCCTGTTGCCTTCAGCAGATGGGATGTTGCATTTATTTAATTAATTCTGGTCCTGCAGCCCTTCATCAGTCCTAGTATGTTATTCATAGGCTTAGAGTGGTTTTCCTGGCTGTAAGAGAGATTTACAGATCTATGTTTTATTTTACAGATAACCATTCAGAGGGACAGTGGTTTGGATGTCAGTTCCCCCAAACATGGAAAAGTGGATCCAGACAACATGCCACATGTTGGTGGAAATACTTGGGCTGGTGGAACAGGTTTTTCATTTTTCTTTTTAATGCATCATTGAAGGATGTCTAAGGGAGATGATGTGCCAGTCAAAAATGGGTTTATACAAGGCCACCCTCTGATTTTACTCAACACGGGGTCGCTTTATTGCCAGTGAGAAGTATTTGCCATGTGTAACTTAAACTGCATATAGGAGACCTCTAGTTCAATTACATTTTGTTGTCATTTCTTTTCATTTGCCTTATAGAGAACCAGAAGCTTGCAGCCACAGAAGCTAGGTTAAGCCATCTACCATTCTCTTAGATGTCTCTGTAGCTGCAGCAATTCAGGTAGTGTAGGGAAGAGGCACATGCAATAGGCAAGGTGCCTCCAAAGTTTGGGAACAGTGTAAACCAGCAAATTCTAGGCAGAAGTTAATAGTCTAATGAATGTCTTTAAGGACCAGGAGTTTTGAGAAGATGTGTCAAGACTTGTATGATCTGTAGTCCCCATTGTACATGGTGGAATGCATAATAAATCCAGTCTCAAGGGACTATAAACACACTTCATTGGAGTTCTTAACTGTTGTGGTCTAGTTTTGAAAATCTTTGGCAATAAATATTTCAACTGGGGATTGTTGGCAATTTTTTTGGAACACGTGTAGATGTGACAACATAAGCTTTAAAGAAAATGCATTCTTCTTTATTATTGAAAGCATATTCCTGGTTATTTTTTGTCTCTATCATGTTAGGTGGGAGAGACACTGCTGGGTTAGGTGGCAAAGGTGGACCATATCGACTAGATGCTGGCCACAGGGTTTACCAGATATCTCAAGCTGAAAAGGATGCTGTTCCTGAGGAGGTCAAGAGAGCTGCTCGAGAGATGGGTGAAAAGGCCTTTAAACAAAGGTAATGCAAGTCTTTATTTTCCCTACCATTTCCCAGAAGAATTTGAAAAAGATAGGTAATTTGCCTTTTTTAAAAAGGGATCTACCATATGAATTATGATGAATCCAGATTGTATGTATGTCTTTCAAAAGGGGCCGTTAGGAGAAAACTGCTTCTGTTTGAAAGACCTGTAGCCAAACAGTGAGATGATTTGAACTATCAGAGCTCAGCAGACACTTGTACACAAAACACAGATCTTCCTATCATTAGTGTAATGTATGGTTGGTTGCTAATCAATTGAGATTCTTTCCACCGACGGAACTCTTCCAAATCAAACTTTGCATAAAAAACCCCAAGTGTACTGACAGTCATTCCAAATGAGTTTTATGTTTCAGCCCATGTTTCAGGACATGTTGCAATGTATCTATCTGAAAGGAGAGAATAATAGATATGGATTAAAACATCAGACCAAATTAATTTGGAAGTAACTTAATCAGCTCACATTTTGTTCCTATTAACAAAGTGATTCCCAACAGGGGGAAATCTGGGTGCTGTAAGGAGCAGGTGAGATTGCCATTTGCTTCAATTGATGTGTAAATAATTAGGCTGTTAACCACAGAACATGCACTGGACATGCATCACTGTATTTAGAAACAGAAGTTTATCTATCTATCTGTTGCATTCTGGTCAAGTTTATTTTTTAATGATGTTTTTATTACTAAATCACCTGGAGCATTTAACTTTGCTGTTAAAAAATTAGTGATTATTTAGGACAGAAAAATGTATTGATTATGTTAGTGCTTCAACAGAAAAGACCCTGAAAGGTAAAAAGCCTTTTGGTAGTGATTTAATTTACACAAGCAATGCACAGAAATGAAAATTAAAAATAGTCACTTTAAGTTTTGTTGTCAGGCAGAAGGCAGAGCTTGTTTTGTCTTTCTTTCCTGATGCTGTACTGGGGGGGAGGGCTGTAGGCGGGGGCGGGGGGACTGTTTTAACTGGTTCTACATCCCTGTTCTTCAAAATTGCTTATCAGTTGCTTCATAATAGAAACAACTGATATGTATAGTCTTGGATACTGTACATCTCTTTGTGCATATGCACCTATATACACAAGGCATGTTTTGAGGAGTTTCCACCTGCCTGTATGGTGAGCTGCATGATGTCTGGAAGGGGAATTTCCTCGATGCTGCTACGTATTGTGGAAACAGTGCAGCTGGGTGCTGTAAGATCTGAGTATCTGTACATGGGATGATAATTCATGTCCTGCTAGGGACAGTGAGCTGGCATGTACCAGCTGTAAATGTAGCCTGTTCTGAAGTCATATTTGATTTAGATCTTGGATAGTTGTGGGAACTAATAGATAAAAGTTCAGAGTAGGGAGGTTGGAGTCCTCAGGATGAACTAAAAAACTATGTTATCTCAAAGGCACTACCACCGTTGCTGATGAGCTCGTCCTTGGCCAGCCATGGGTCTGTCTTCGAGCTGGTTGGCATTTGCTCTGTCAGACATGTGGCAAGCTTCTAGCAGCTTCTCACAGAAAAAGCTCCCCCGCTACCAAAACCTGGCCACACAAACCCAGCGCCAGTACATTTTAGCTCAGAGCTGTACCCAGCCATGTGCTGGATGGTAGGGTAGCGAGGTACACAATCGCTGCCTCACTACATGATGCTGGGTCATGGAAAATATCAACTGGTTCACATTCCAAACATATCCACCTGTCCCCTAGCTCATTCTTCACCATTAGACCTCTGTAATTACATTCCAATTGAGAGTTTCAACAGTTTAAGAGTATCTGCTTAGCTACTATGTTGAGAAGGATGATACAGAACTTGAAGTGGGCACATATTAACTTACAGAAAAAGCATACATCTGTTTTTATGGTGCAGATGTTATGCTTTCTGTTAGGGCTCTGGACACGATAGTGTTCAGCGACATGACTCCTTTTTTTGTGGGGCAGTACATTTTTGTTAATGTTCATTTAAAACTTGTTTCAGAGTTTCATCATTTTATGAAGCATAAGGATAGGTATTTGAAATGGAGTTACTAGGAACATGTCTTCAAGGACAGATTTTATAGTGTGCCTTTACTTAACCTTTGTGTTAAAGCATGGATCATGGTATGTTAAAAATACTCCGACGGTGAAGTAATGAATAGGCACTCGTGATCCTTTTATGTACAAATAGCAACACCTGAGCCAATAAAACCTTTAGAATTTGATCACAGTTTTCAGCACATCTAATTTGCTTCCCGAACTTTAAAGCAGATTAGGGGAGAGACAAAGGATTAGTAACTTTAATAAATTTTAATGCAATCCAATCCCCGTAGTCACCGGTGATCATAGAATCATAGAATGGTCTGGGTTGGAAGGGACCCCAAGGATCATAGAGCTCCAACCCCCCTGACACAGGCAGGGACACCAACCTCCAGGCCTGCATCTACACAAGGTTGCCCAGGGCCCCATCCAACCTGGCCTTGAACACTTCCAGGCACGGGGCATCCACTACTTCTCTGGGCAGCCTGTTGCAGCACCTCACCACTCTTTCTGTAAAAAACTTCCCCCTAATATCTAATCTAAACCTTCCTTCCTTTAGTTTTAATCCATTCCCCCTTGTCCTGCCATTATCTGCCCTTTTAAAAAGTTGAATCCCCTCCTGCTTATAAGCTCCCTTCAGGTACTGGAAGGCTGCAATGAGGTCCCCCCGCAGCCTTCTCTTCTCCAGGCTGAACAAGCCCAGCTCCCTCAGCCTCTCTTTGTAGGGCAGGTGCTCCAGCCCTCTAATCATCCTTGTGGCCCTCCTCTGAACCCTCTCCAACAGTTCCACATCTTTCTTGTATTGGGGGCCCCAGATCTGGACACAGTACTCCAGATGGGGCCTCAGGAGGGCAGAGTAGAGAGGGACAATCACCTCCCTGTCCCTGCTGGCCACCCCTCTTCTAATGGAGCCCAGGATCCCATTGGCCTTGCAAGCTGCAAGACCACACTGTTGGCTCATGTTAAGTTTCTCATCCACCACCCACCTTGTCAAAAATTCACAAGAGCGGCTGCCGCTTCTTTGATTTGTCTCTTGTGTCTGGTTAATACAGTCTGAATTTGCCTGTTATACAGTAAGTAAACTTGTCATCTCCATAGGTAAAAGGATTATATGGTCGTTTGTTAAACTGTTCTTTGCTCCCTGTTCTTTGCTTCAGATTGAAAGAGATTCAGATGAGTGAATATGATGCATCAACTTACGAAAGGTTCTCTGGAGCAGTTCGACGTCAAGTACAGTCACTCCGCATCATCTTAGACAATCTACAGGTAATCTTAGATTTACTGATAAAGGAACATGGTGAGCTCATTACATTCATAGGCCCCCTATATTATCCTGCTGATATCCTGTTACCATCTGACGTTTCTACCTTTGAGGGCTAAAAGCAGATTCAGTTTATAATCATGGTTAGGAAAAAGAGTCTCATATTACTCTTTCAAAGGCAGCTTTTAAGTGGATCCCAGTGCTTATCTCTCTGAGTTACAGTATTCCCATGCCACAGCTTACAGAGGTTACTTATTCAGGAGCAGAATTTTGTGAAAGAAAATATTATTAAAAGAACATATCATAGTGCATAGAGCACAGCCTTTGTCTTTACCTCCTGTCCAAAAGACCTTTTTTAGCTGAGAAGTGCAAATGCTACAGATGTTAAAAGAAACGCCCACTCTGAGGGGGGTGGGAAGTTCTTTACTGCATATGCAGCTGAAGATAGTAATTTTTCTCAGGTTTGTTTTTAACTCTTGCTAATAAAAATATGCATAACCCAAATCTCCTAAGTGGAAGCTGACCAAACCCACTAGTTCATCTTCCTTCTAGTAACTGGACTTGTGGTTGTACCAGATTTTACTAATACAGGGTAAGTAAAATAAAAGGGCATTTTTTTCTAGGAGGAATCTACTAATCTTCAGTAAAAATGAAAGGAAAATTGATTTTATTCCTTATAAGACATCTCTGATTAAAAATATTTCTGTTGAAGCTTACCAACCACTTGTATATGTATACCTTAGTCTATTACCTTAGTCTATTAGTTAGTCACTGTGCTGCGTTTAATCTCTCTCCTTACTTAAGCAATAAAATTGAAATAAAGAAAGAAATTACTTTGATCAACAGACTCTTCCTGGGTCAAAAAATCCAATCCACTGGCATTGCAAGTAGGCAAGGTAACATTTTTCTTTGCCTTAGTTATACCTTTTAAGCCATTGGGACTTAAATGCTACTGTAATCACATATATACACAGAGAACTATTACCCGGGTTCATTATGAACGTATCAGTTCATATAATGAATATTTAACATGGTCATGTTTAGGTAATTTGTAGGTTTACAATGTGTTTCAGTTCAGGACATAGGCTTCTGGCTTGTAAAGACAGTTTTCCCTACATCATTTATATGTAGGTGGGTTTTTGTACCATCTTTCTAGTAGACATGCCATCAGAAGCAGGTGTGAAGTAAGTGAATCTTCAGTTTAAGGTCTTCTTTCAGACTGCCTTATCTATTCCTTGGAGCCACAGTGCTTGCATTCAGGGATCACATTAATCATAAGCAAAATATAACATATTTTAATATATGGAGACATATCCTGTTGCTATGTTAAAAAGGTCATTTCAGTATGAAAGCAAAGTCTTATAAGCCTTGGTATTTTATGAGATTTTGCTGACTTCCTGGCAAGATCTCTAACAGCTAACCACAGAGCTAGGAAATGTACTTTGTGATGAAAAAACCAAACTCACTGAATTTGGAAAAGCCAGCTTGTAGAGTGAGAGCAACATTGAAAGCTTGATACATTTTTGTACAGATTTTGGTAGGGTTTTTTAGTAGAAGATGTGTGAGGAAAATGAAGACAAATGATGACAGGAGTTACTTAGTTCCAAAACGCTTTTTGTTAATTGAGAAGCTGAGTCCAAGCATATTTCATGTTAATTTTATGAGGGGGGAAAAAAATCATTATTTGAATTCTTTAGCATGGTAAGTCAATCAACCCTGATATAGGGCTATGCCTCTGCCTCCCTTTTCTTCTAAAAAGTCCCATGCATGCCATAGGTTTTTAGCTAAAATGGCTTTATTTCTGTTATTAGTCAGACATTCCTTATTTCTCAATTAAATCAGTGGCACAGTTGCAGTAAAATTTGAATCTCAGATGTCTGTGTGGTTTTGCCTTTTTGAAAATCCCAGGTTACCTTCTCAGTAGAGAACAATTGTGGCTTTTTAAAATTTTTTTGATTTTACTTTGTTTCAAACTCAGTGTGTTTACATAATGGAAATATATGGCCTGGTTTTATTCAACTTGGGTGTTCTTTTCAACATATACCTTGTAATTGTTAGGTTTGTGGGGGTTTTAAGAATCTGTTCCCTTGATTAAATTTTACATCCCAAGAATCAGTGAAGCTGGGATTCAGACCCAGTTGTTAATGACTCAAAAAAAATTGGTAGCAGCAGAAAGAGATGTTTGCGTTAGGCTGATCCTTGAAAGTGATACATGAATAAATACAGTCTGAGAATGTAATTTCATTGTTAATTTTACTTTGCATAACTCCCTGATCTCTGTCAGCTTGTTGAACAACATGAACAAAACATCATGAATTGTCTTCTGTAGCAAAGCCAGACGTCCAAGAAACCTGGTGAATGATGAGCTTTCCTCTCCCTCCTAGTTCTTGTGTCTCTCCCAAGTTGCTGGTCAATCTGTCATTTGGGAATTTAGATTACTTGCCTTTCAGAAAGCATTTATCTTTTTATTAATTATTACAGAGGGAAAGTGGGACAACTGTCCCTGTAGCCTTTGAGCATCATTTAGGCATCTACATTTGATGGACCCATGTGAACCACATGAAATTCAACAAGATCAAGCACAAGATCCTGCACATGGGTCAGGGCAATCCCAAGCACAACTACAGGACTACAGGCTGGGCAGAGAATGGATTGAGAGCAGCTCTGAGGAGAAGAATTTGAGAGTGTTGATTGATTGTAAAGCTCAACATGAGCTGGGCAATGTGTGCTTGCAGCCCTGAAAGCCAACCGTATCCTGGGCTATATCAAAACCAGTGTGTCCAGCAGGTCAAAGGAGGTGATTCTGCCTCTCTAGTCCCCTCTCCTGAGACCCCACCTGGAGTACTGCGTCCAGCTCTGGGGTCCTCAGTACAAGAAAGACATGGAGCTGTTGGAGTGAGTCCAGAGGAGGGCCATGAAGATGATCAAAGGGCTGCAGCACCTCTGCTATGAAGACAGGCTGAGAGAGTTGGACTTGTTCAGCCTGGAGAAGAGAAGGCTCTGGGGAGACTTTATTGCAGCCTTCCAGTACCTGAAGGAGCCTACAAGAAAGACAGCGCGGGACTGTTTTCAAGGGCATGGAGTGACAGGACGAGGGGTAGTGGGTTTAAACTGAAGGAGGGTAGGTTTAGATTAGATATAAGGAAGAAATTCTTTACTCTGAGGGTGGTGAGACACTGGCAGAGGTTGCCCAGAGGAACTGTGGCTGCCCCCTCCCTGGCAGTGTTCAAGGCCAGGTTGGATGGGGCTTTGGGCAGCCTGGTCTAGTGAAGGGTGTCCCTGCCCGTGGCAGGGAGTTTGGAACTAGATGATCTTTGAGGTCCTTTCCAACCCAAACCAGTCTGTGATTCTATTATAATGTTTTCTGAGAACTGGCATTATTGCATACTATTCTATGCTGTTATGTTACATATTTAGATATGATCACGTAGACAACTTTTTATGTGATATTTACAGGCATCACTGTTATATTTTGCAGGGGTTTTTTTAAAAAATATGCCTTTGATGTCTTTCAGTGAAAAGATTTACTGCAGTGGTGCATTGTGATCAGCCATTGCCATGTTGATAAGATATGGTACCTGGCACATTCTTCTCATTTCACAAGCAACACAATCAATATACGTACAATATTTTTTCATCAATATGGGTGCAGTATATTGCCATAATAATGGGTTGTGTGTCCTTTCTAGTAAAATATTAAAGCCAGCTATACACGTAATAATTCTCTTTTCCTCTTAAAATTGCAAATGCTTTTACACTTATGTTGCTTTTAAGCTTATGAAAATTGTATAAACTCTTTGAAGCTTTTCTGTAATATATATATGCATCGTGTAACACGTGCTTAAGGGGATTTTTTTTTCAGCTTTTATAAAAGGAAGTAAATTCTTAGGAATTTTATATGGAAGTGGCAAATGCTTAGTCTAAATATTTTTAGCAGTACTTTGGAAAGAGGTTAGGTCAGATTTTGTCAGCATTCTTTCCTGTTTTAGGAGAGAATGTCAATTCTGTTCATCCAATAAAATTTCAGTTCAAATACTGGAGTTTGTTGCATAGATTTTGGGAGTTGGACCCAATGTTCTCTTGAGGTCCCTTCCAACCCCTGTGATTCTGTGATAAATTTCAAAAGGTATTAAACTATTTTTAAGGATATCCATAGTTAGAAGCAATTTTCTTCCCTCCTTGGTGTTCCTTGAACAGCAAAAAGCCACAAAGCTAAAGCATCGTCAATGAAAACAGTGGTGAAACTAGTTCAGAATTTGCTCAATGAAGCCAAAAGTTTATAATCTTCTGTTGTTTGTCCCTCCTGCCTAATTTAAGGCAACAAATGACAAAATTTGACAAAATGAGCTGCCCTAAGGAAGCGTTAATTATCCACCTCTATTCCAGCACTTCTAGTGGCTAAGATGACTAGAAAATTATGTCATCTGCATCGTCCTGGGAGGTGCATTATTCATTTTGGACAGGCTCTTCTCAGCAGGAACTTGTCTCTAGAAACATTTTTAATGGTTACTTGGAGAGTTGTTGATATTTTCTGTGGGTTATCTACTGTTTTTTTCACAGCCAGGGAACTGCTATAGTGTGATATACTCCTGGCTTGTATCAAAAACAGTGTGGTCAGTAGGTATAGGGAGGTGATTGTGCCCCTGTACTCAGCATTGGTGAGGCTGCACCTCGAGTGCTGTGTGCGGTTCTGGGCTCCTCACCATAAGAAGGACATTGAGGTCCTCGAGTGAGTCCAGAGAAGGGCAGCCAGGCTGGGGAACGGGAAAATCCTATGAGGAGTGGCTGAGGGAGCTGGGGCTGTTTAGCCTGGAGGAGAGGAGGCTGAGGGGAGACCTTATCACCACCTACAACTACCTGAAGGGAGGTTGTAGAGAGGTGGGCGGTGGTCTCTTCAGCCAGGTGACAGGAGATGGGACAAGGGGAAATGGCACAAAGCTGTGCCAGAGCAGGGGTACATTAGATGTTAGGAAAAAAAATTTTACTTAAAAAGTTGTCAGGGCCTGGAACAGGGCCTTGTCCTCTCAAATCCCAGGCCTGCAGTTGCTGGGGATTTGTAACAAAGCACTTCCTGCTCGTCAGACTGTAACTGATTTTTATTCCTGAAAACCAATCTTTAAGACAGCTTGTGTCATGCTGGATATTTGATTTGCCTTTAGCTGCTGACCAGCAATTAGCTGAAAGTCCAAATGCCTTATACATATATATATATTATTTTTTTTTAAAGTCTTTCCTTGCTGGACTTAGTACTAGAATGAAAACTTCAATCTGAAGATTTAAGTAGAAATTAAATAAACCATGAAACCCATCTATATAGACTTTACTGTCTTTAGGTGGATCTTACGTATTATGAAGACAGTTTAAAATATGTTGCTTATAATAAAAAAGCACTGGAGTTTTCAATCTGAAGCGCTTGCTTCTATGTAAAGGAGCTCTGTGACTATATGAACTCCTGGATTGGAATGCATGTTCATCGCATCAGGCTGCAGGTAACCAGGGCTCTTCTCAAGAAAGTAAAAGAAACATTCAGTGGAGCATTTCCTGAGTATCATAATTTTCAAGGTTTTCATTTAAAAATATAATTTCAGTTTGTTATGAGTGTTATTTTAAAATAAACCACTTACCCTTACCTAAGGTAAATACTACTGGGTTTTACCTTTGGGTCACCCAGGGATTTTTGCTCTGCTTGGATGGAGAACACATGGCCAGTTATGCATCTCCTTCTGTCTGTAGATTTTTCTTCACAAGCTACACAGATTTTCAGCACATTTGCAAGAAAAAAGGTTTAAAATTTCTACTGTCTGCGTTAAACTCCCATATATGAAACAACTGAAAGAAGACACAATCACAGAGGGAATATGTTCTTTGTCAGTATGAAGTTTTCTTTCAGAGAAAAATGGCAGGACTGCTATGAAAATGTGTTTGCATTTCTTTGACTTATGCCAAAACTGTCACATCATTACAACGAAAATTCATTCGTATGTCATGTTCAGTATGTCTTAAATTACTTAAAATGACATCACTGTGTGAATGAAGGCTTCTTTTCTCTTGTAGGCCAAGGGTAAGGAAAGGCAATGGCTGAGACACCAAGCTGTTGGAGAGCTAGATGATGCCAAAATCATTGATGGGCTGACAGGAGAAAAAGCCATATATAAACGACGGGGAGAACTTGAGCCACAAGTGAGTATCCAACAAGTAGCAGGGAAAGGTAGGGAAGTGCTTAACCACTTTTCTGTCCTCACAGTGGCTGTACAAATGTAAGTGGAGTTTTGGTGAGTTATAGGGATGAGAAACTCAGAAGCAGCTTGGGAAGTTTGGGGAAAATCTTAGGAAGGGGCCTCTCCCTGAGACAGAGGCAACCACAAAGTGGAAGATTTGCTTCACTTCTTGTAGTCACACACATGTAATTGCTATTTGCCACTCTCACATCTCAGGATGTGGGTCTCGACACTCCCTTGTTTGATCCAGCACAACGGTTTTTCTGTTGTCATTTTAGATTTTATTGAGATGAAGGCAACTAGCACAAGCCATTTTGTTTCTTTGTCTATGAAAAATACAAATATTTTCTCATTAACTTAATTGTCAATAATAAATACCTTAATACCCTGGGAAGTTTGGTTTTTTTTAAAAGTGGTTTACAAATGTCTTCTTATTCCATGATACGTGAGGATTTGCAACTTCCATATAGTTAGACTGACAAGAATAAAAATGATAATGGGGAAAAAACGGTGAAGAAGAGCCATTAAGATATGATAAAGTTGTGGGTCAGTTCAGCCTTTCCTTAGAAGATGTTATGATTAGGGCTGTGTGAGTCAGCAACAGAGAAACCACTTGAATCAGACCAACAAAACCTGGCCAAAACTGGTGGGGCTAGTCCATACTATTTAACAGTAATACTTAATGATAGATTGCAGTTTTTAACTACACTGAGAGGTTTTTTTAATAGCTGAGTACATCTTTTTGCACGTCAGTTACCCACATCTGATGACTCCCTGGTACTATTTTTTTATGCTATTTGGTCCCAATATCTGTAGCTTTGAGCAGTTCATGGAACTTGGCACCGCCTGTGTGAAAGATCAATAAGGGAATAGTGATTACATCTTCCATTTCTTATTTTGCAAAATGTATTTATTCACTGTATCAGTTTTAAGTCTTTGTAAAAATAGTTCAATTAAGAAAAAAAAAAAAAGGACATCTTTAAGTTTTGAATGAAGGCAAAATAAATGGACAACATAATGTGTCTGCTTCTCTCCCTTTGTTTTCGGGAGGACAGGGATGCCACAGTCCTTTAAGACAGTAACTAAAAGAATAAAACACACAAATGTTTGCAACCCTCTACAGGTAAAAGGAACATTTTAGTTATTTGTTTTTAAAGTGACTTGTTTTGAGCCAGATCATCTTTACTAGCCTTGAATCCAGACTCATTTCATTGCACACTAAATAAAACACCTCCCTTGAATGTACTGTGCCAAAAATTGTTAAAACAGATGGGGATTGTTTTCAGGAAAAAAAAATAATGGTTTTAGCATTAGAATGAAGAAGAAACTAGTAGTTAATCAGAACAAGATTTCAAACATTTTTGAATGCTATTAACCTCAGCAGACAAGCTTTTACAGTCTTACATGGATCCCTGTTAGTACCATAAGCCAAGGAAAAGCATTTCCACTATAAGCCTTGGCAGAAAGATAAATTTGAGAGTCTCTTCATTGAAATAAAATGTTTAGAATAAAAACTGAGGCTAAAAAGGCATTTCCCTAACAAGCATGTGTGAAATTTTTTTGAGGTATTTTGTTTCCAGTCATTGAAGGTGAGGGAAAAGAGTGAATTGAGGTATCTGTTAATTAACTCATTTGAAACAGGGAAAATTTAGGGAAAAAGTCTTTGATCTTTAAAAATCAAATAAATCAGTGTTTCCAGGATAAAACTTTCTTGCCTCGCAAAGTGTGTTGGGTTCCATTTCTGAAACGTTTTCTCCTTGCCAATGTTTACCTTTCCCATCTAAACTGGGTTGTTCTGGGGTTTTTTTTCTGCTGTTTCCCTGTCAGCCTGGGAGCCCCCAGCAGAAACCTAAACGCTTGCGCCTGGTGGTGGATGTTTCCGGCAGCATGTACCGCTTCAACGGGGTGGATGGGCGACTGGAGCGCTCCATGGAGGCTGTCTGCATGGTCATAGAAGCTTTTGAGAATTATGAGCACAAATTCAAGGTAATTACAGCTGGGCTAGGAGCTCTGTGGTTACTGCACAGGCCGCGTGGAGCAGTGGAAAAAGTGTTTCAGCAGTCAGTCTAGCCAAAGAGCATTATTCATTCCCACAAGGAAATCAAGACGTTAATCTGTTTCTAGCAACCTGAAAAATAATACTAGCGAATGGATCAGAAACATTACACGCTTCAGCAGGGGAGGATTCAATCTGAGGCTTCTAAGGCTTTGATTTAGTGAAACATGCTGCCTTTCTCTGTATTTGTCTGTTTTTTTGTTTCTTTGAGCAGAAACGCTTAAGCTCATGGAACACAAGTAAATAGGAGCTCTGGGACATGCAAGGATGCCCCACCTTTCCTTCTGCCCAGAGCAGACAGTAGTACTTTGTCACAGTAAAAGACCAAACTTCTTTGCCCCTTACTTATGTTCTCTTCCTGAAAGCAAGAAAATAATTTCTCATACTGAAAGATACTAGGTTCCAAATGTCATTTAATGCTAGCCTGCAAAGGAAATGTAAATAAATTTTTATACCCTTTTATTTGCCTCAGTAAGCCTAAACAACATCTAGGGTATGTTTCTGTAACCTTAAAAAAGGCAGGAATGGCCAGTCTCAAATTAATTCTTGACAGATGGTGCTTAATGGAATAAAGATGTCCGATCCCTTTACCAGAGAACATCTCAAACATAAGACTTAAAAAAACATCTCATCAAAATGTAAAATCTCCTAAACAAAATTAATAGAAAACTTAGTCCAGATCAGTTCAGCCAGATGTGGTTCATGTTGTTCCCCCAACAGCAGAATCCTACAGGTCTCTGTCCTTTCATGGAATCGCCAGTACAGAAACAGGCCATACAGAGGCGTGTACTTGTAGAACATCTTCTAAACTACAAACACATGGACTTCTGTTTGTCAGGAAAGAGACAGGCATTATGTTTTTAGCCTGCTTTCCCAGGGAAACAAGGCATGTGCTGCCATAGTCTCTGGTGGTAACGCTTTCTCCCCCTTTAACATGCTTAAACAGAGCATGTGGCACACTATCAGACAAATTTAAAATTATGATTTTGTTCCCAAATACACTAAATTCCTGCCAATGTCAGGAAAATAGGACAGGTAGAGAATGATGCTCTGTGTTCCTGTTGGAGAGAAATGCTGTAACCATAAGCTTAGACCTTAGCCCAGGGAAACTGCATGGGAACTCAACTGTAATCATGGGGAACGAGGAGTTTATTGGTTCAACTGCTCATGTATCTCCTGCTCCCTGACAATAGAAAAGTTAATGACAAATATTAACAGGGCCAACATAACTATACAACACAATTTGTGTAGCTTGGTAAATCAGGCTTATCTGAGCAACACACGTTGTCATCCACAAAGGAAGATGAAATAGAAGTAGGAGGCACAAGGATAGATATGATATATTAGGGTATAGTCAACATGGGGTTTGTAAAGGGAAGTAATGCATTCTGAATAGTCTCTATGTATGCAACAAGCAAGGTTGGTTGATGGAGTTTCTTTAGTCAAAAGCGTTTGACCAAGTCCCTCACCAGAGGCTTGTGAAGAAATGATGCTACTTGGGGGATAAGAGGGAAAGCTTTCAGATAAATGAGTTACTGCCACAACGTCAGAAAACAGACTCACTGGCTGTTTTGTTGAGTGAGGTCACTGGTGGAACTGTGTTGGGATCTGTGCCAAAGCTGAGGTCGTTACATTGTTCTATATATTCGTAAGTGATCTGCAAAAGGGGATGGACAGTGAAGTGACAGAACTTTCTAGTTGTATGAGGCTGGTTGGGAAAAAATCAAAAGGGAAATCCAGCTGCAAGAAATTGGAGAAGGGCCTGGCCATAACTGGTGACTGGGAAATTATATGGCAGATGAAATTCAGTACTATTAAATGTAAAGTGCTGCAGATGGAAGAAAGCAATTCTGATCTTAAATACACAGTGAGGAAGTCTCAGCTATCTATCAGTGCTCATTCTCAGCTATCTATTACGGCTCAGCAAAGAAATCTTGTAATTATGTTGTATGGTTCTTTCAAACCTCAGTGCCCACCAGCTGTCAAAAAAGCTCACTGAATGTTAGAAACTGTTGGCAAAAGGATGGAGAATAAAGCAGAAACCATCAGAATGTCACTGTAAACATCCATAGTGCCTTCACATCAGGACTAACGTGTGCAACTTTGGTCCCCTATCTCACAAAAGTTCTTGTAGAGCTGAAGAAGAAGGGAGGGTGACAAAGATTACAAAAGGTATGGAAGTGTCACCATGCAAGAGATGTCTCAGTAAGCAAGAACTCCTCAGTTTGGAGGAGATAAAACCAAGGAGCTGATAAATCCTGAGTAAAATGGAAATGGTGACCAGGGGAGAACACTGGCCAAAAGGAGCTGATAAATCCTGAGTAAAGTGGAAATGGTGACCAGGGGACAGTTGTTCATTCTGTTCTACTACAGCCAGTCTGCTCTTGTGAACAGCAGATTATTTTACATTTATACACAGGCTTAGAAAGTGATGACACTGAAAAAAGGTGTAGCACAGTGGCAGATAACCAGCTGTCCTTATTTCCAGTGCAGCTCTGTAGCTGAGAACCCAGACATGACCCTCAGGTACACGGTAAAGAAATAACACATAGGAGCAGACAGGCAGCCTGCAAGATCATTAAGTCTTCAGTTCTGGGATTTTAAAATCTGTTTCATTACCTCTCAAATCCCTCTGTGTCTATTACAGATGATGATGTTTTGCTTGGCAGTAGCTGCTGTTGGCCAGCGTTCTGCCCTGCTCCAAGCGCAGTGACATTTAATGTCCCTCTCTGGCAGCCACTTGCCATTTATGAAAACACTTCACACAAAACCCACGTGCAGTTATTAGAGGTGAAAATTGCCATGCTTTGATCAGAGTAAGATGAGAGTAGTAATGCTGTACTTACAATCCCTGAGTCAAGAGAGCTGTAAGGCAAATTTCATACTTAAAATAACAGCGATGAGGAAGATGATGGATATTTTACTGAGATGCCAAGGAAAGCAAGTTGTCATCAGCTTCCACATCTGTTCAACTTCAGTCACCTCCTGGGTGACTCTTCCTCCATTTAAGGGTTCCTCCCACTGGATAGAGAACTCTGGGGGGGCCAGTAACAGCCCCTTGATTCAAGGCTGGCCAGATCCAGTGTGAAGTCTGTCAACTTCAGAACTGCTTTGGCCCCAGGAAAGAGAAGTATTTTTCTTCCGCATCTCTCTGTGCTGCCTCATTGGGATTTGATTTACTTGAAGCATAATATCTACACAAGTAGACCAGAGATGACTAGGACAGCAAGCAAGGTGTGGCCTTATGTGTCCTGGCCACTGAAGTCACTCTCCAAAATGAGCTAGTCATGTTTGAACCATATTCTTAACACGATCCAGTGACTAGGCTAAGGTATCTCTTTTCAATCTAAATTTCACCATCCCCTCATATGAGAAGTCTCCCATGGATGTGCTGACGGACTCTTTGAGTCATTCCTTTCATAAATTGCATTTCTGAAATCTTCAGCTCAAAAATACAGGCTTTTTATTATTTTTTTTTTTAATATAATCTGGCATGGCAGTTGCTACGCCCGCATGAATGCAACCAATAACCAGAACATGTACCAGTTCTTCAGTTTCTAGTAAGTGGAATTAGGTCCTCAAAGAATAAGAGAGACAGGGATTGTTTTAAAATATCAGTGACTCCACTCTGTAAAACAGTGATGCTTTGCAAGATGCTGCTAATTTTTCTCAGGACAAAGCTGAAGTTTGGGTATGTCTACAAAAATAGCATGCATTTCTCATGTCTAAAAGAGGAACCATATGAAATAAAGAGAAAAGAACACATAACTGTGTGCAATGAGAAATCTGCAGTTTTTTCACTTTTTTTCTTTATCTTCCTTATCCTCTTCTTGCCTTCCAAGAGTGGTTTTATAAAAATAGACTTTTTTGGCCCTTAGTTATACCTGCTGTTATCTGTTCCTGTTCAGCACCATCTGTAAGGGTCACAACAATATGTGCTGCAAACCTGAGGGTTTCCTTGTACAGCGTGTGTTAAACCTGGGGGACCATCCAGCTTGTTGAGCAAAGCATTCAAAGGGGATTTACATATTAAGGTTCCTTTCTGCTACCTCAGTGCAGTGCAAACTCTGGAAACCAATTCTTGGTTCAAGAAAAATTTTCTGCTATTGCTCGTTATAGTTGTCTGCTAATTAAGGTTGTGAATGAATCAGATGGGCTTTCCTTTGGTTATTTTATCTTACTGACTGAGCTGTCCCCACGTGTGGTACCCCTTGGTATCACTGATGATGCTGATTGTCTGATGGGTCTTTACAGCACTGAAGGAAAGTAGAGAATATTTCCTCCCTGCCTTCTAGAGAAGAGCTAAGTATTGGTTATGTGACTGTACCAAGCAGGTAACGAAGCTGTCCTTCATGAAAAGTCAGACAAGTGCCAGCAGGTATTTGTCAGCTCTTTATGCTTGTGTAGGACAACCTGCCTACTTCCATTTCCCATAAGGACAGGCAGTGAATCATTCCTTGTCAAGAGGGAAAGGGGAGGCTCATCACACAGTCAGGAAAGCCATGTAAATTAACAGCCATGTTTCAAAGCCCTCCTCCAGTGTCATCTCATCCACACTCCCTCTGAAGGGCTTTATTAAAGAAGAGGGTGGGAGTGACTGAGATAATAGAAGCCACATTCTCGGTCTCATCCTAATAATGGAAGTTAAATATGTTCTTTCACATGCCCCTTGACCCCTTTAAATATCTGGATGCATCACTTACACGTGTAAATCATAAGAAGCAACTTAATTTGCAGGATTAAAGTTCTTACATCTTTTGTACATCTCATTTTAGGTGCCAGCTATTTGAGAATGTGCAGAAGGGCAGTTTGTCCTTTGTTTATCTGCGGCAGTATTATGTCTGTCACACAAACCATATGGTTTTATATCATCCCTAATTACCATAATTTGCACAGATGATGGCAGATTTAGGAGGCATGTCCAGTAAATTATCCAACAGTAATTTTATGAGGCCTTGAAAATATTATAAGTGGTTCAATAAATGGTGTGTTACGTAAGTGGTAGGAGAAGCCTGAATTGTTATTTATAACTATATTAAAGGGATATTTTAGGTTTCAGCATTCCCTGTTTGTAAAATCTACTGTGGAGGCAGCACTGTTAATTCAGGGGGAAAAAAAATGTTCCACATGCTTGGCAGAATAGTTTCTTTTAAATAATAAACAAAAGGTTTGAAATAAATGGAGGGGGGGGGAAGAATGTTCAGTGTTGTCCAAAGATGAGATGAATTTATAAAGATCTAGCCCTCCAGCTAGCTTCACACTGCCTTTTACATTCAGCGTGCCTCCTCTTTCAGCTTTTGAAATGCCTTCAGGAACCAAACCTTTTGGCATGGCAGCTGCAGAAGACAAAGTCTTCCATTTTACCCATTTTTGGGCAGCAGCGAGCATTCATTCAGCGCAAAATGTGACGGTGGGGTAGGGATTGCTTAAACCTGTATGGAAAGAAACCAACAAAATGATGCTATTTCAGGAGATGTGTCTGCATATTGTGTACTTCCAGCTCTGAATAGAGCAGTCCTTGTCTCAGTGCACCTCAGGCTATTGGAAAATGAGCCGCTGTCTACTACAGTAATAAATTAATTCAATTAGCCTGCACTGTGGCAAACAAGTATTTTGCTGATGGATTTGTCAGGAGAGCCTCTGCTTGCAATCTATTTTGTGAAACAAAACAAAAGTCGGCTCTGAGCAAGATCATACCACAGCTCTTCTCTCCCTTTTAACTCCATCCACAGTGCTCCTAGGGAGTTAGTGAGAAAAATGCATTGGATCCCTGCTTCTCAGCTTTCTGTGCTCATCTGTAGCTCCTGTGCTCGTGCAAAGGAAGGAAATTGGTTTTGACAAAGTGTGCACGTTGCGTGCATGTGTTGGGGTTCCCAGCTGGCCAGGTCTCTGGAGCTGCCTGCACCTTTTCTTTAAAATGAGCACAACAAGGTAACATCAAAACTCTTTAAGGGTTCGTTTTACCAGAAGGCGTGTCAGGAGGAGGTAATAATTTACTGAGAGAAAACCTGGATGAGAGATTTAAATCTTCCTTCTTTGCCCTTGCAGAGTGGAGTTCTTCAGTCCAGTTTTACTCTGTCCCAAACTCTGCTTCCCCAAGTTGCAGTAGACTCCGTATGTCCCGCTGGGGAAACATCACCCTTCTGTCACCTCTAAAGCTTGGCTGTCAGCCTGCCCCTTCCTCCCAGGGAGTGTCTCCTGGGCTGCAGTCGCATGCCGCCCTAAGTCAATCCAAGTCAGTGCTGCTACCTTCCTGTCCCCAGGACAGGGGAACAAGTACTCATCTGATTTGGGGAGCTAAACTGCCCAAAAGTAGCCTCATGGTCATTAGCTTTTGGCCACTCCTGGTCCTTGACTTGACTTCCAGGGAGATCAGAGGACCATAAGGACCAGCGCAAGGGCTGGTGACTGCGGCACTTCCACAGTGCAGGTGCTCAGGCATGGTGAGATCTCTCCCTGCTCTGGGGGAGGCCCCACTTGCCACAGCCAGGGCAAAGCAAACGGGCACTTCTTCCCCGCTGCCCAGCTGCTCCTTTGTTAATCGCAAGTCGGGTGGTAAACTGTTGGCAAAGAACCAAGGAAACGGATAACCTCTTCTAAATACACCTCCTCTGGCACGTGCAGGGGCACACGGGGAGAATAACAGACAGCTAGCTGAGGAGGGAGCAGGCAGGACGCAGTGTTCCCAGGTGAGTGGCTTTACGTGCCTGCAATAGTTTGTGCAGATCATTTCAGCCTCGCCTTGCCTCCACCCGGGTTGTGCATTCCCACCTAGTGCAGGAATGCTGAGGGGACCCAACGGCGGGGTCAACATCTGGTGTTTCACCTAGGAGCTGTAGCAGTTCCCTGTGCCCAGACCGAGTTTATGCCCAGCCTTTTGAGATGAAAGGTTGGTCCGTTGTTGGTGTGTGCCCAGAACCAACGCTGGATTCCCAGGTGACAGCAAAGTCTGGCCTACCCCTGTGAACTCAGTATGGTGGAGCTGAGACCAGGACAGGTCTGTGAAATGCTGGGAAGGAGCTTGTTACGAAGGAATCAGGCTTCTTTTTCTACAGGAGAATGGCAGCATTTGCTTTGCATAATTAGGTTGTTGATTTAAGAGTGATACCGAATACAAAACCGCTCAGCAAAGGACGTGCAGGGTTTCCTAATTAAGAGCCAACCTGGAGACGTTATGTAAGAACCACGTTAGCGCTGTATCTCTTCCGCTCCATTAAACCACTGCTTTATTTAGCTCCTCTGATTTGAATAGTCTCTAGTTTTTAAAACAATTCACATGCACCCTCTCCTTGTGAGCGGTTCATGTTCCGGATTTATTCCTGTGTTTATTGGGAAGAATGTTGAATGTCACCTCAGCAATACTCTCAAGATGTGTGTATTGTCATTTTGCCGTGTCTTTGCTCCAGGAAAGATAATGGTTTGGGGAAGACAGAAGCACCAGCTGAATATTCATGGGGAAAAAGAGATTCTGAAGCATTGATGGGGATAAGAAATAGGTTTTGAAGAGAAAGCATGTCTCAAACTGGAAGCTTTTCATAAGGTTGGGTAGGAAACGCAAGAAATGGAAGTGCTGGGGAGAAGAGGAATGGGAAAAGCCAACAGAGCAGAACAAAATGGGACTGTGTGGGGACTAGCTTATGTAAAAATTTCCTGGGGGAAGGAAGGCTGGGTTATTTGAGGCTGCCATGAAATGGTCTGACCCTGGGTGAAATAATGTGGCACATTTGCTGTTTTGCAGAGGGAGGTGTCACCTTTAAAAATGTTCCAGCTGCTCAAGCTTTCTCTCACTCTTGAAATATTTTAAAGCAAATTAGCAGTATGAAAACAGTTCAAAAAAGCTTTGTCAATAAAGAATGTGATTTCTTCAGTCTCCAGAACCTGACTTACACCAAATAATATAGTCTTTGATAGGAAAGAAAATTCAGAAAGTCTTTGAGGATGAGACCCACCTTTTACCAAATGATTATATGGGAATTAGGGATGGTCAACCCAGTGGGACCTATAGGCATTCCCTGTATAAAAGATAACAGAAAGGCAAAGCATTGCACAGGGGCTCTCCGGCAGCTAAGGACAGGTCTGTGCCAGCTAGGCAGGGGAAAACACAGGCATGTTCATGTTGAGGAATTACCAGGTCAGGTCTCTCCAGGCTTAGGATCCATGCCCTGTGCTCTATTATTTGGTGTAGTCAGCTCTTAAATCCACTGTTGTCCTGCTTATAAATTCACCCTGGGGTGACTGCCACATCCACAACACAAAGGGCAGGGCAGGACCTTGCCATAGCTCAGCTTGTCTTGGTTTTCATGTATCAACAATAAAAATCTTGCATGAAACAAAGGACTTCCAAATATCACATCATTTGTTCAACAAGGTATTCGAACTACTACAGCTCTACATGTCATGTTTTTGCAGCATCTTTCACAGGAGCAAGATGTCCTTTGAAAACGTACAGAGACTCTTAGAATTCACTTCTCTAGATACTTTGGGCAATGACTTTGATCTGTTATACACAAAAATAAGGACTGCTGATTTTCAAAAAAAAAAAGAAGGCTTGTAATACTTCTTTTAGCAGGATGAGGTCACAGAAGTGATCCATCAAACTTGGGAGCTGCTCTCAAACAATGCTCTTCTTGTTTGTCAGACTCGAGGATGAAAATTGCTACTTTAAGAAAATAAGTTGGACAATGTGAGAGGGCAGGGTCTTTGTCTTATGCATCACCACTCTGCAGCTGGTGGGATGATGTGAAAAACAGGCCACGGAAATAAGTAACTGCTCTTTAATTTCATCTTTTAGCATTTCGTGCCCGTAGTTCCACATCAGTGAGAAATGGCAAGTAGTTCCCTTAAGAGGCTCATAAACAGGAACAGGAAACAGTATTTGGGTTTTATTGTTGAAAGCAAGTAGCCTTTGATCTGTCTCGTGTCATTGTGACCCAGGGGCCATTCGTGACTAACAGATGACTGATGAAGTTTCTTTCTTGCAGTATGACATTGTTGGGCATTCAGGAGATGGCTTCGACATCACCTTGGTTGAGAGCGACAAAGTTCCCAAGAACAATAAGCAAAGATTAGAGGTTCTCAAGGTAAATCCTACTGATAAGTGCTGAGGGGTAATTAAGGATTTGATGACTGCAAAAATGAAATCGTAGGTAGGTCACAGGATGCGAAACATCATAAGAGTGAAACAAAAGGCCAGAAAGTGAAATTTGTGCATTTGCATAAAGCTGAGACAGGACCTTTCAGAGACCTGGCAGAAAACAAATTGTGCCAGAATAGTAGAAGTTAGACGTGCCTTTTTCTGGACTGCTGTGTCATAAATGTGTCATTTTGAGTGCCTGTCAAGGAAATATGGGAAGTTCCATAGCAGGTCATTGATTTAGCCTGGTACCTTCAAAAAGTGACGTGTCACACTAGCAGTGGGGAAACGTGTCAATGCTAGACTCAAAATGTGTTAAGCCACAATTGCAGAGTGAGGGTATCCATCAAGACTTTGCTGCAACAGGATGCAGGAAAAATGAGTGAGGATTTACCTGGTTGGCAGCTTGAGAGGTTAGAGCTGTGTATTTGAGGTTCCTTCAGAAATTATTTCTAAAAGATCAGCAGTTATTTGGGTTTAAAGGACTGGGTTTCCTAATGTCTAAAATTCCTTACCTTCCAGATAGGAAACAGCTTCATCAATAACAACAGTGTATTTATTTCATACAAGCTCAAGCAACCCATTTCAGCAGCTCTACACCTTGCTGCCAATGTCAGGAGTCAAATATTTGATAACAACTGCAGCCCTATTGGGGCTTGGGAGCCTAGTGCACATTGTAAACATGCTGGAGCTGGTCACAGTATTTGGAAACTAAACCCTGTTTATTTCCTCAAAGATAGGAGTGGAGCGATACTCAAACTGCAGCTGATCAAAGTATTTTACCTTCCTTAAGGTCCAGTCTGGTTCTGTCCACGTGCAGATTTTGTTTGACCTGCTGTATTTGTAAGAAGTGACACCTGTCTTAAAATGCAACATGTTATTTACAAAGAGCTGCATCTTCTGTAGCATCTGGACCACTGCCCACATTTCTGAAGCATCCCCTAATATAACACAAGTGAATATTTGCTCCCCCACCCCTCCCCCGTGCCAACTGAAACGAATGTTTATGCATAGAGTCCTCTTACATATTTCCCCTTGGTTACGCTGTGCACGCAGGTCATGCATGCCCATGCTCAGTTCTGCATGAGTGGAGACCACACCTTGGAAGGGACAGAGCACGCCGTCCGTGACATCGCCAGGGAAGAGGCTGATGAGTATTTTGTGATCGTCTTGAGTGACGCCAATCTGGAGCGATACGGTATCCAGCCTTCCAGGTTTGCCCAGGTCTTGACCACCAATGCTCAAGTCAATGCCTTTGCCATATTTATAGGATCCTTAGGAGACCAGGCAGATAGGTGAGTATATTTATTTTATCCCTAATAGAACTTTCTTTGGTTCCGTTCATCATAAATCTAAATGATGCTTTTAATGCAGTGAAGTTAGACACAGTTGGCTGTGCTGGTGTTCTGCACTGAGGTTTTGATCATAGAATCATAAAATCATAGAATCATAGAGTGTTTTGGGTTTGAAGGGACCTTTAAAGATCATCCAGTCCAGCCTCCCTGCCATGGGCAGGGACACTCTCCACTAGACCAGCCTGCCCAAAGCCCCATCCAACCTGGCCTTGAACACTGCCAGGAAGGGGCAGCCACAGCTTCTCTGGGCAACCTGTGTCTCACCACCCTCATCATAAAAAGTTTCTTCCTTATGTCCAATCTAAACCTATCCCCTTTCAGTTTAAAACTGTTACCCCTTGTCCTATCACTCCAAGCCCTGGGGGAAAAAGGTCTCTCTGTCCTTCTTATGAGCCCCCTTTACATATGCAAAGGTCACAATAAGGTCTCCCCAGAGCCTTCTCTTCTACAAGCTGAACAAGACAGGCTCTCTGAGCCTGTCTTCATAGCAGAGGTGCTCCAGCCCTCTGATCATTGTTATTGCCCTGCTCTGGACTTGCCTCATGACTTTCTTGTACCAGGGACCCCAGAGCTGGATGCAGTACTTCAGGTCTCACTATAAGCAGAGCAGAGGGGCAGAATC
>VZTU01027784.1:1474-14801 GCA_013400835.1 Zapornia atra | reverse complement strand
GGGTTGGAGCTCTGTGATCCTTGGGGTCCCTTCCAACCCAGACCAGTCTATGATTCTATCCAGCGTTGTATAGCACTTGCCTGGGAAATTTGTTCTGGATTAGGCTGAAACTCAAAGGCATTTGATATGAAGGAAGAGTTTTGGTGTCAGTGGGCACTAATCTCTATGGCTGCATCCCTGGGAGAGGGCTGTCCTCAGCCTTGCAGGTGGGCTGTGTACCAAAGCGTGATGCTGTAGGTGAGACTCCATAACTGTCCTAAAGGGTTGAATGTTCCAGGGTTGGCACTCTGTGTATGAACTGCAGGTTTTGTGTGTACTGGTTGTTAAAAGGAGCTGAACAAATCCATTTTATTTCTTTATTTTTCTATCTCCTGACTTGCTAGGAGGTGGATGTGGTGGTGGCACCGTGTCGTGGATTCCAGTCAGCTGAAGCCACCCTGGGAGAGTACGTGAACCAGGTCTTGCCTGTTGTCATCTTCGCCATCAGCGAGGCTGAACTTTCCCCCTCAGATGAGAAGGAGCTGCGGGAAATCAAAGCCAAATTCTCCCTGCCCATCTTCTTCTTCAGACTGCCAGAATCAGGAGCTGAGCTGATCTCACCCAAAAAACCCGAGAAGGAGAAGTCCTCCCTTTACAGCCAGCTGATGGACTTGGAGTACCTGAGTACCACCCACTGCAGCTGCGGGGCGCCCGCTCCGGATGCCGATGCCCAGAGCGTGCTGGTGGAGCAGTTTGAGAAGCTCCGTCTCCTCAGCACCTTCTCCAGACAGGTGCTCCAGAAGCACCTCGTGGAGGCAGCCACCAGTTTAAACGAGGTTCACAGCCGCTGCCTCAACATCTTCATCAATCAGGCCTTCGACATGCAGCGGGACCTGCAGATCACCCCCAAGAGGCTGGAGTACACCCGCAGGAAGGAGAATGAGCTCTACGAGTCCCTGATGAACATTGCCAACCGCAAGCAAGAGGAGATGAAGGACATGATCGTAGAGACTCTCAGCAATATGAAAGAGGAGCTCTTGGAGGATGCTGCTAATATGGAATTCAAAGGTAACTACTGGCAGGAGAGTAATGGGCAATGGCTGCAAGCTGGAGCATAGGAAGCTCCACAGCAACCTGGGGAAGAACTTTTCCCCAGTGAGGGTGAGGGAGCCCTGGGACAGGCTGCCCAGGGGGGGTGGAGCCTCCATCTCTGGAGATATTCAAGATTTGACCTTTGTGACCTGTCCTAGGGACCCTGCTTTGGCAGGGGGTTGGACTTGATGATCTCTTGAGGTCTCTTCCAACCCCTATGATTCTGTGATCTGTGACTTGTCTGTAGTGTCTCCTGTCCTTACATAGAAGCCTGAACACATTATGTCTTGATTTCTGAATGTAGACTTTTAGACCCAGAACATTTTGGACAGTTCTGCCTTAGAGAAGTAGAATAACCTACTTAAATTCCTTATTCTGCTGAAGAAAATAACTCTCTCAACTTCACCTCACAGGTTGTGTTGAGACTTGGGAATAAATCTGCCCTAAGGGATAAAAAAGATGTTTGAATTCTAGGCTTGATTTGTACTTTCTGCTTGACTTCTCTGCCTGAGAGAGGTTTGCACAAGGCTTGGGTATAGAACCTCCTAAAATGTAATGCTTTTGGATAGGTAAACTTTTCCTCTTAAAAAAAAAAACCCAACACAACATCTTGTGCTCCTGGGGCCCACGCTTGGCATCTAGTGTGTGGTTTTTGGCAGAGGGGAGAATTCTCACCACATCTTCTCCTACCAGAGCTTCCAGGAGCAGACAGGTTGGAAGCAGACTGAATGATGTGTAAACTGTGGAGGGTGAGAGGCTGTCCACATTTTGGCTGCAGGAATATGTGGTCTGACACAAACAGGGAAGTGAAGCTTTGCAGATTGTTACTTCACAGCTCTCTGCTTTGCTTGCTTACCATCAGAGTCACTTCTGTCCTAAGGAAATGCAGTTCACTGGGTTGATGGGGAAAGAATCACACACCCTCACCCTCACTGGGGAAGAGTTCTTCCCCAGGTTGTTGTGGAACTTCCTGTGCTCCAACTTGCAGCCATTGCCCCTTGTCCTGTCCCCACAGACACTGAGAAGGGGCTGGCTGATTCCCCCTGCAGCCCATACTTAAGATATTTATAAACATTAAGAAAGATTATTTTTCTATTTAACATGAAATCAGAAAGAACTCTAGCCAATGGGTTTAGAAGAAGCGTACTTTTTTTTTGTGAATTGAGTGCTCTTCTGATGCAGAGAGATGAAAACTCTAGGTAATTCTGTTTGTCCTGACTTCCTCCCAGTTCCAAATTGCAGTGCTATCACTGGGGGTGAAGAGGAGAAATGATTTAATCCTGCATTAGGATCTGGATCCTAATCCAGATTTAATCCTGCATTAGGATCTGGATCTTTTTGCTTCTGCAGGTGGGAAATGGAAAAGGTCTTTCTTGTTACTGTTTGCTTTGTAGTGCCCATATAAACTGTCCTTCCTCATAAAGGCCTTGTTTTAATTGCACTGTTAATATGTTTTCATGCTGCAAAACATGCCAGCGAGCCAGCATTGTAAGGGTATGGTGGGGGTGTTAATTCTGCCTGGTACCAGGATGGATCCCTGTGTTCTGTGTGTCCAGTCTCTACAGAGTTGCAGCACTGTAGTGTCTGTGTTCAGGGTTCGGTATGTGTGGGGGTGTGTTTAGGGGCAGCACAAGGTGAAACACCTACAGTAAATGTCTGTATATGTTTTATGGACAGCCTTGAGCTGGGAGGAATTGTGGATCTGCCTGAGGGCAGGGAGGCTTTTCCAGGGGACCTGAGCAGGCTGGAGCCATGGGCTGAGACCAAGGGGATGAAGCTCGACAAGGCCAAGGGCAGAGTCTGGTGCTTGGGATGGAACAACCCCAGGCAGCGCTGCAGGCTGGGACAGAGCGGCTGGAAAGGTGCCTGGAGAAGGACCTGGGGGTGTTGGGTGACTGTAACTGACCCCAAGCCAGCAGTGTGCCTGGGGGGCAGGGAGGCCAATGGCATCCTGGCTTGTGTCAGAGCCAGCGTGGCCATCGGTCTGGGGAGGGGATTGTGCCCCTGTGCTGGGCACTGGTGAGGCTGCAGCTCGAGTGCTGGGTCCAGTTCTGGGCTCCTCACCATCAGAAGGACATGGAGGTCCTGGAGCGAGTCCAGAGAAGGGCAACCAGGCTGGGGAAGGGGCTGGAGGGCAAATCCTCTGAGGAGCAGCTGAGGGAGCTGGGGCTGTTTAGCTTGGAGAAGAGGAGGCTGAGGGGAGACCTTCTCAGCCCTCCCCTGCCCTGCCAGGAGGGTGCAGGGAGGTGGGGGATGGTCTCTTCAGCCAGGGGCCAGGAGATGGGATGAGGGGCAATGGGCTCAAGCTGCCCCAGGGCAGAGTCAGAGCAGATGGGAGGGAAAAGTTCTTCCCTGGCAGAGTTGTCAGGGCCTGGCCCAGGCTGCCCAGGGAGGGGCTGAGTCACCAACCTGGGGTGGATTTAAGAGCTGGGTAGATGAGGTGCTCAGGGATGTGGGTTAGTAGAGGACAGGAATGGTTGGACTCGATGTCAAAGGCCTCTTCCAACCCAGTGATTCTGAGAGTCTGAACATGCAGCAGTGTGTATGGATTGCAGCATGGCCTGGAGTATTTCCTGATCTGTATTTCTTTTGGCAGAAAGACATCTCTGTGCTCTTGTCTGTTCATTTTTGAGATGATGGTTGACTTGTCATCATTGTACAACTGTAAACCTGTAGTAGCTATAAAATGCTTGTACAGAGTCTGTTGGGTGTGAGAGTTGAGTGTCCTGTGAATTCGAATGCCAGGGAATGGAAGCAAACATCAGAGTATTTCCTACCTTGGCCAGACATGATTTTTAGCTCGCCAGAAACTGAAGTACCAGATGTACACCACTGGAGCTACTCTGACACTGAAGTACTTTCTATCACTGAACTGCTCAAGGTCTGTAGGGTTGGCTTTGGGACCTCTGTAAATCCAAAAAGCAAAACTGGGTGAGCTGGGGCTGTTCAGCCTGGAGAGAAGAAGACTCAGGGGGGACCTTATTAATGTCTATCAATATCTGAAGGATGGGATGCAGGGGGAATGGCCAGCCCCTTCTCAGTGTCTGTGGGGACAGGACAAGGGGCAATGGCTGCAAGTCAGAGCAGAGGAAGTTCCACAGCAACCTGGGGCAGAACTTTTCCCCAGTGAGGGTGAGGGAGCCCTGGGACAGGCTGCCCAGGGGGTGTGGAGTCTCCATCTCTGGAGAGATTCCAGCCCCGTCTGGACACCGCCCTGTGCAATATGAGCTGGGGAGCTGCTTTGGCAGGGGCTTGGACCCCAGGAGCTCTGGGGGGGTCCCTTCCAACCCCTGGGATTCTGTGAAAACTGACATTGTAACACTAGACATTGAGACTGGCCTTTGCAGGAGTCAGTAGATGTGTTCTGTGGCTCCTGGGTTTCTTTGTATGGCTGAGAACCCAAACCCAGAGTGTCTGTGTCAGTGGGGTCTGAAGGCATGAACCTCTGAAGGAGCAAAACAGCCTTTGGAGCAGAAGCTGGCTGGGGGCTGTAGCTCCTTTGGGGCACCCTCAAAGCAGCTCTTGGTAGCCCTTGTTGCAAGTGGTACATGGAATATAAGACACCTGTTTTCTTTTGTGCAGATATCATCATTCCTGAGAATGGGGAGCCTGTTAGTTCCAAGGACATCAAGTGTTGTATTAAGCAAATTCAGGAGCTGATTATTTCTCGATTAAACCAAGCAGTTGCCAACAAGTTAATTAGCTCCGTGGACTATCTGAGGGAGAGCTTTGTAGGGACTCTGGAGAGATGCCTGAAGAGCCTGGAGGAGTCTTGGGAGGTTTCAGTACATCCTGCAAGGAGCGTGGAGAAGTCAAAGGATGCTTCTGTGCACATCACCAGCAATTATCTCAAACAGGTACAGTGGCTTAAATGGCTGCCTAGAATATTCCTAATAATTGTCTTTATCCTGGTCCAGCAGGGGTGGGAGGAGACTGAGATGCTCAGTGAAATTAGAGGAGCACAGCCCTAGTGTATGTGTGGGTCTGGTGTCATGAAGGGAGGTGCTAAAACCGGGGAACAGTTGCTTCCAGGCCTAGGATTTACCTTTCCTGAGTCTGAGTAATCAGATTACAGCCTAGAAACACTTGGGAGCTTTAGGCAGTAAATTGAACCAAATGAATCACAGAATATGCTTTACTGGGTCCATTTTTTTAATGTTCAGAGGGTCTAGCAAAGTTGATAGTGACTGTAGCTTGCAAGATTCCCATACTTCCATCTTTCCCTTGCTCTCCAGATACTAAACGCAGCCTATCATGTTGAAGTCACTTTCCACTCTGGCTCAACAGTGACCAGGATGCTGTGGGAACAGATCAAACAGGTATGAGCATCTTTATCATCACTTTAGCTCTGGTAAATGGGTTTTTTGGAGCAGAGTAATGTGAATACTCACAGCTGCTCTCTACATTTGCACTCTGGGCACACACAGTGGGAAGCTGCCACCTCCCCACTCAACACTAAGACTGTGTCTAGTTTATTCCTGGTGATGATAATGTTTAATTTAGAGCAAATACCTCTTTGGTGCTTTCCTTCGGTTTTGAAATGGCAAAGGAATGATGGGCAGTGTTCTGAAACTCTTGTTTGTGTTTGGGTAACTGATTATTTGTTTGGGTTTGGGGGTTTCTTGTGGAATTCTTTGTTGGTTTGTTTTTGCAGTGTGTCTTGATTCAGGTCAATTCACTCTTCTCCCTCCAAAGCAGAGCAGATTTCCTCAGGTCTTAGGTTTAAATTACTGTCTGTTAAAGCACTCATCTCTCTGAAGTTCCTGCTGTGAGCTGTTACGATCTTCACTGCCTTCTCCCTCTTGAGATTCCCTGTGTGCATGTGGTGAGAGGAATGAGTTTATTTTTCCCCAAATAGGTACAGGTGAAGGCTGAGTGGTAACAAACCTTCAGGTTCTTCCTTCAGTCTGGGAGAAGGATCTGGACTGGGGGTGCAGCAGCTGGATTTCTGTGGCTTCTAATAAATGGTGGGGCAGGGCACCTTAATCACCCAGCCATTTGAGGCAGTGGTGTGTACTGACACCTCAGATTTCTGCAGCACGTCTGTCTGCAAAAATCTGCTTTGCTGTAGCTGTCACCAGTTGAGGAACATATCTCTTCCCAGTCTCTGGGTTGCTGCTGCCTGTGCTTTCAGCCTGCTCTGGTTTGCCAAGCTCTGGCTGTCCAGCTAGGCACGCTCTTGTCAGGGATGTGAGGCTGGTTGGCTTGTAGGAGTCAACTGAGCAGATATTGCAAGAATTCAAATCTCCTCTTTAGTGTGTGTAGGGCAACATTGGCTTCCATACCTGTAGATCTGCCAGTAGCTCCTGTAAGGTAATTAGTTAGCCCAGGTCTGTGTGCAGATGACAGGATAGACAATGGCAGGACAAGGGGGAATGGATTAAAACTAAAGGAAGGAAGGTTTAGATTAGATATTAGGGGGAAGTTTTGTACAGAGAGAGTGGTGAGGGGCTGGAAGGGGCTGCCCAGAGAGGGGGTGGGTGCCCCATCCCTGGGGGTGTTCAAGGCCAGGTTGGATGGGGCCCTGGGCAACCTTGTGTAGCTCCAGGCCTGGAGGTTGGTGGCCCTGCCTGTGGCAGGGGGGTTGGAGCTCTGTGACCCTTGGGGTCCCTTCCAACCCAGACCATTCTATGATTCTATCCAGCGTTGTATAGCACTTGCCTGGGAAATTTGTTCTGGATTAGGCTGAAACTCAAAGGCATTTGATATGAAGGAAGAGTTTTGGTGTCAGTGGGCACTAATCTCTATGGCTGCATCCCTGGGAGAGGGCTGTCCTCAGCCTTGCAGGTGGGCTGTGTACCAGTCTGGGATTCTATGATTATTACACCATAACTAAGCAGGGTGAGTAAACTGACTGAGCCTTTGTTTTTCTTGTGCTAGTACCTTCAATCTTGTTTCTTGGGTTTTTTTTCCTAGATAATCCAGCGGATTACATGGGTCAGCCCACCTGCCATCACCAGTGACTGGAAGAGGAAGGTTGCTCAGGATGCTATCGAGAGCCTCAGCGCCTCCAAGTTAGCCAAGAGCATCTGCAGCCAGTTCAGGACCAGGCTGAACAGCTCCCATGAGGCTTTTGCAGCTTCTCTGCGCCAGGTGTGTGGAGCCTTTCAGAAGGAAGTCTTGTTTTGTACCTTGCTGCTTGTGGGAAGAGGATTTTTAATTGCAGAAATAGCTAAAAGAGCAGCTCGCGCAGCCAGTGCTGCTGCTCTGTAGGTGGAGGTGGCAGAGCTGATGTGAGTGCCCTTACACAACATCCCATTTTTTAAACTAGGTGTGTTTTTAAGCAGGACTCTACTCACTTGTGCAAGGACCCTTCAACCTCATTACACTGGGGGCCTCAAACTAGGCAGGATTATAGTGTGTGTGACAGGGGCAGGACAAGGGGGGATGGATTAAAGCTAAAGGAGGGGAGGTTTAAATTGGATATTAGGGGGAAGCTCTTTCCAAAGAGAGTGGTAAGGGGCTGGAAGGGGCTGCCCAGAGAGGGGGTGGGTGCCCCATCCCTGGGGGTGTTCCAGGCCAGGTTGGCTGGGGCCCTGGGCAACCTTGTGTAGCTCCAGGCCTGGAGGTTGGTGGCCCTGCCTGTGGCAGGGGGGTGGAGCTCTGTGAGCCTTGGGGTCCCTCCCAACCCAGCCCAGTCTGCGATTCTATGATTCTGTGATCTCTTTTAGTTAGAAGATGGCCATTCTGGCAGGCTGGAGAAAACAGAAGACCTGTGGCTGAAGGTGCGGAAGGATCACGCTCCTCGGCTAGCGCGACTCTCGCTGGAGAGCAGGTCCCTCCAGGATGTGCTGTTACATGGTGAGCGCTGTGGCTGGTGCTCTCTGTATCATGCTCTGCTCCCTCCTCCTGAAGCAGGCAGTGGGTGTAAAGGAGTAGGAGGGGTGTTTTGCTTTTCCCCTCGTGTGCTTCAGCCAGCTTCCATGTGACATGTACTGAGTACCTTGAGTTTGCAGCTGCTGGCCCAGGAAAAGCTCTGTGCTGCCAGCTGGGTAGAGGCTGGGAAGCAATAAACAGCTCTTTGTGGCTGACTAACTCGATGCTGTACCTTACAGGCAAGCCAAAGCTGGGCCGTGAGCTGGGCCGAGGACAGTACGGCGTGGTCTATCTGTGTGACAGCTGGGGAGGGCACTTCCCATGTGCACTGAAATCAGTTGTTCCTCCAGATGAGAAGCACTGGAATGACCTTGCACTTGAGTTTCACTATATGAGGTGTGTATCCTAAAGCACTTCCCTTGTTCCTCATGCATCTCCTGACTTCACTGGCTGCACACAGATGGTGTTTGCCTAGGCAGAACCTCACTTGCTGTAGTCCTGCTGTGCAATCAGTGACTCCACTGCATGAAATGCTGAGGTGTGTTTCAACCAGAGGCAGGACAGCTTGCTGCTGCCACTGCCAAAGCGTAGCAGGCACAGCACAGTAAGCAGACATCCCCCTTAATCTGATTCTCCAGTGTCTGTGCTAATCAAATGCCTGCTATTTTGCAGAGTAAATTAGAATTAATAGAACACGATATAAACCAGTTCTCCTCCCCTGACTTTTGGTGTTGAATCAACCCTCCTTTCCCAGCCTGTCCTCTCTGAATCCACACTGGAAAAGGCTGGGTCTGTACTGCAGAAAACAGCTCACTTTCAGTAAGCTTCTGCAGGCAGGTGCTGTGGTGCAGACAGCTGAAATAAAGGTGAGAGTAGCAAAGAAATCCTGTTAATTGGCTTGCTTGAGTTTAATTGGGTCAGATGGCTGTAGATCGTTACGGTCCTTAGAACTGTGGTGTGCTGTGAATCCCTGCTGATGGGCACAAGGTGTAGGCCTATCACACTGTACTAGAGCTTTTCCTCTACAGGGTGAGGCTTGGCTCCTGGGGTGGAGGGCAGGATGTAAAAATGCCCCCCTCTCTGTCCTGAACGCTCTCTAGGTCTCTGCAGACGCACGAGCGGCTCGTCCATCTCCACGGTTCTGTGATAGATTATGGCTATGGAGGAGGCTCCAGCATTGCTGTCCTACTGATAATGGAGCGGTTGCACAGAGATCTCTATACAGGACTAAAGGTACCAACAGCATCTGTGTATGTATAGATCAGTTTGGTTAAAATACCCACACCTAAATATCTATTAACCTGTCAAAGCCAGAGGTGCTCTAGTCTTCAATGTTTTTGGTAAATAGGAGTAAGCAAAAGGAACTTCCACTTGGAGGAATTGAATCTCTGTGTGTTTATTCCTCAGGCTGGGCTAGAATTAGAAACACGATTACAGATTGCCTTGGATGTAGTTGAAGGGATCCGTTACCTTCACAGTCAGGGACTTGTGCACCGGGATATCAAACTTAAAAACGTCTTGGTAAGGAACACTTTTGTATCCAGCTAATCCTGAAGTCTTGGGAGTCCCTTTTAGCAGGAGGGAGGAGCAGAATGTGAGGGAAGGAATAGCTTGCTTCATACAGAATCCTGTAATTGGTGGTATTGTTAGCTGAAGGAGCCTTGCAGTGGGGTTTCCCTAACTCGTTTTCAGGCAGAAAGCTGAGGGGAGAGGGAGCTGTAGAGTCGCTTCTCTTGAAGATGGAGAGCTTGAGCTAGAAAAGGCAACAGGAGGTCCTACTTGTATTAAACCCCAACCACACCCTCTATGCAGAAGACAAGTGAAGGCATGCCTTGTTACTGAGCTTAACGAGGTAAATGTCCCAGAGCAGCCAAGTAATTGGAGCAGCTTACTCAAGGCCAGGTGCCAGACCCTGCAAACAAACAGGCTTTAAACCTTGCTGTTAAGATGGGGTACTGAAACCAAGAAGTATGCTTACCAGCAGCCTGTCTATGGATTCTTCTACAGCTTGACAAAAAGAATCGAGCCAAAATCACTGACTTGGGGTTCTGCAAACCAGAAGCCATGATGTCTGGCAGCATTGTAGGCACACCCATCCATATGGCTCCTGAGCTCTTCACAGGTATGCTTGCTGACTTGACTCTGCTGCTGTCTCGCTCTGGCTTCAGTTTTGAAGGCCCTTACTTTGAATGAATATCTCAACTTGCTTCTGGGGAACAATAATTAATTTAAATAAACCAGAGGACTGCCTGCTTAGAGCACACAATATGTATTTTTTCCTGTCTGTTGTCTCAGTCTTTGGTTACTTACGAGAACTGTGGGATTCAGAAGCTTTGCTGAAGTGATTAATACTCATGCAAGTTAAATCACTAGTTACTAGGAAGCTGGGAATTCTTGCCATTCATAAGCAAATGCTTCAGCAAGTATCCTGATTTTTTTGTCTAGATACCAAGTAAGGAATTTCCAAGCTGTTACCAACGTGTGTTGACTGTGCATTGTGCTTTTGGCAGACACACTAGCTAAGTTCTTTTCCTGAGCATCTTGCAGTCCTACTTAGTGGTTCTCACTGTGCTTCTCAGTGTCCTGCTGGTCTGAGATGCCATCCCTGCTTTGACAAGGTCATGGTCAGATTGAAGCAACCTTATTTGTGTTTAGAAAACGCTATTCAGGTGGTTCTCACTACTGTCAGGGAAATAAATACTCCAGAGTAGCAGGCTAGAGCTGGACCTTAGAGGCGAGTGTTGACTCGGCCCTTACTGGTGCTCCATCTTTTCTTATGTAGTGGGTTATGAATGAGTAAATGCTGAACTGCTGGACTGAGGCTGATGTTAGCTCTGTCAGGCTCCTGGGCTAGCAGCAGAGCCAAACTGAACTGACAGTCTTCAAATTTTGGTGGTTAAGGCACTGAAACACACCCTAGCACCTCTGTGGTGGTCCATGGACCTTGGCTTGGTACCTGCCAGTACAGGTTAGGGCTACAAATCCTCCTCAAACGGAAGACCTTAACTTTTATCCCTCTGCCTTTGGCAGTGACTCCTGATGTATAACCAGGCTTCATCTAGCAACAGAGTCATTGTCCTTGCCATTGTCTTCTGAGAATGAAGCTGTGGGTTTAGTTTGAGAAAGTGGAACAGTGAGCTTAGTTCTGGGACTGCTCAGTTTCCAGTGCTGAAGATGCTTGCCCTGCTGATCAAATGTGTGTTTTGTCACAGGAAAGTATGATAACTCAGTGGATGTTTATGCATTTGGCATTCTGTTTTGGTACCTTTGTTCGGGACATGTGAAGTTACCAGAGGCTTTTGAGAGATGTGCAAGCAAAGATCACCTTTGGAACAATGTCAGAAGAGGTACGAATGGCTTATTTTGAACTCTGTAGATACCTTCTGTGTGAGTAAAACTTGAGGAAATCAGTTTTTAACCTCTTGTCACTGAGAGCTAAAAATAGAAGTGTTGCTTCACTGACAGGCTAAAGAGTAACATTTACCCAGGTAAACTTGAATGTGCTCACACTGAAAATGTGACTGAAATCAGCAGGGGTAAGGAAGGGCTCTTGGCTCACCACCTCCTTGCCATAGCATCACAGGAGCCCTGCTAGCATGCTGCCTAAACCGTGTGAAGGAGTACAGCACTGCCCTGTAAACCAGAGCCCTGAACCAGGCAGGCAGGCCTGATTCCCTGAGGAATGCTTAATCCCTTGCAGCTTCTGGAAGCTGTTTTTCTGTACACTTAAGTACTTAACACGCAGCACACTGAGGAAGCTGGATGAGGAAACCACACTGATGGCTTTTCCCCAAAATACCCTCTCACTCTTATGCCTGTGTGGTGTAGCTCTGTGTTTAGAGGTACCTTAATCCTTCGTGCTGCGTCAGAGTACCAGCATGCTTTACTACTTTGTGTGTCTGCATAATCTCTTCCCTTCTCATGTGAAAAAGATTAACTCAGCCAAGCTGGTCTCATACTGGGTCGGAAGGCTGCCTTCATGGCCTCTTCTCATGGTCATCTTGCTCCCAAAGGCACTGGTGGGAGTGGGTGTGGGGGGGAATTGTTTTCTTATAGGGGAGGCTACTCCTTTTGTTCCCAAATTCTTGCAAAGAGGAGACTCCAGCAGTGAAACTGAACATGTCAGGCATCCTCTGTGTGATCTCCTGAGCGACCTCAGCAATGCTCCCAGGGGCATCACTGGAGTGTAAGCCTTTCTTTCACCCTAAACAGTCCATTCAGGCTTTTCAGCCTGCAACGAGCGTCAGAAAAAGCTCCCCTCAGCTCTGGCAGGTGCTGATGGTAACCAGGTCCCTCTCCATTATTCCAGGAGTTCGCCCGGAGCGTCTTCCAGTGTTTGATGAGGAATGCTGGCAGCTGATGGAAGCCTGCTGGGATGGAGACTCCTCCCAGCGCCCTCTCTTAGGGATTGTTCAACCTATGCTGCAGGGGATCATGGACAGGCTCTGCAAGTCGAGCTCTGAGCACCCAAATAAAGGTTTGGATGACTCTACTTGAAAGGAAACGCAGAAGAATTTTTAATTGTGGGAGAGTTCTGAACCCCCCAACTCTGCAGGTGGCTTCTCCAGATGTAGCTCTTTGTGGCTAACATGAGTGGGACAGGTAATAGCGACCAGAAGATTGATCATAGAGGTGAGACCTTGGGGACATCCCATCCTGAATAGTGGCCAGAGAGCTCTTCCCCTGGTGCACCCTGCTGATGCTCCCGTTACCCCGCTGCAGCTTTTGTTCTGGAGCTGTGCAGTTAAGATGAGACACTCCATGCCCTTGAACTGAAAGGGATTTTTGCCAATCCCACACAAACACCAATCAAAAGAAAAGCACCTTGTGTGTTCCAGGCAGTGTCTGTGTCGCTAGGAGTTGATCACAACAGTCTTTACCTAGTAAAGTCAAAACCCTTCCCATTCATTGATGGTCCTGGGTGGCCTTTGGTCCACACACAACTACCCTGATCACTTATGGATTGGCACCAGCTTCAGTGCAGTCGAAAGCAGAGGCTGTAGGTTGGGAGGTGTTCAGAAGCCAAGAGCATCTACCTGCAGTAGCTTCTCACAGCACTCAAGATGTTTACATTGACAGGAGCAAAGCTTCCATGTTTTACTTAAGGGGGGGGTGGGTATCTGCTGCTCCACTGCAGTGCAGATCCCCACTGTTATAAGCTATTTATCTCCTCTGTATCCTTCACCTCTTCTGTAAACAAACACTCATTTTTCCTGGTCATTCTGCTTCATAATAATGATTTGAATGTGTGGAGAAACCTGACCTTTCTCAGTCTTCTGGTAAAATGGAAGACTGCTCAGAGATCACATATAGGAATGCCAAAACAAGTCATTACAACTAATGACTGTCCATGGGGAAAATGCCAATTCATTTTAATTAAATCTGGGGTTTGAATTAGTTGTGAGGGCAATGACAGTTTTAAAGTGTGCTAACTATGACA
>VZTU01027778.1:0-19546 GCA_013400835.1 Zapornia atra | reverse complement strand
CCTCCCAGCAGGGTACAATCTAGTCCCAAGTCTAAGCTGAAGCTGGAAGCGCCGTGGAGCTGCAGGTTTAGGCTGGGATTGGGGAGGTGGGAGGGCAGCTCCGTTACCCTTACCACCCCAGCATGTTTAGGGGATGGTTGGGAAGAAGAAAACACCCCTCAGTTGGGATTTACTGGTGCTGCTGGGTGTGTCAGCGTTCCGGTTGATGGTGGTGACTGCAAACTGTTCCTGCCCAGTGGGATGTGGGAGATGCTCCTGGGCCGTGTGGCGTAGTCCGTGCTGGAGATACTTCTGCTCATCTCTCCTTCCTCCTTATCAAGCCAGGAGGAAAAAGCATCCTCATCTGCTGGAGCATCGTTAGGCTGTGGATGGACTTAGGCTGAGCTTGGGAAAGAGTTCATCTTCCTGGACAAGAGCCTTTTCTGCTGGGTTTTGGATGCTCCTGAAGCTGCTGGGGGTGCCCTCTGCCTGTGGATGGTTCCCAGTGGATGGTGCTGGCACTTCACTAAGGAATTCTTCTCCATCACCACCATCCTGTTCCTCAGTTGAGCAGGAGCAGCTTGCCTTTCCTCCAGACCTCTTCCCTTCTCCGTGAGACTCCAGCTCAGGCACTGGCTGGGCACAGTGAGGATTCTCTAGATGCTTCCATAGGTGTGATCCACTTGTGGTGCCTGACCATGGTGTGACTGTGCCGTGATGTGGAGTGGGGCCGGTCCTACACCCTCCCAAACAGCCTGGCTTTCTCCTCTCCGGATCAGCTCTGGGAATAAACCACCCCCAGGGAGTTCCTCACCACCAGTCCCACCCTCTCTGCGACCATCAGCATCCCAGCAGGCTTCAGCCAGCTGCTGTGCACCGGGGGCTCTGTGAGTGCCCCAAACCCCTTCCCTCTGGGTGATTCACCTCCAAAACGCACCCGTGGGGCTGGTGCTGCCTCCTCTGCTGCTCTGGGCTGGCTGATGGGAGCTGTCAGGGTTATGAAGGTGATGCCACGTCCCACCCTGCGTGAGAAATACAGGTGCCACCGGTGTGGGCACCCCTCCTCCCTGTGTGCTGGTACCCAGCATCTCCTCACCCTTCTCCTCCGCAGAAGAGCAGCGGCTTCGGAAGGAGCTGAGCAGGGCCCAGCAGCTGGTTTCATCCTTTAACTTCCCTTTCGTGCTCCCTCATGAGCTGGAATCCCACATAGCCAATCCCAGCTCATCCAGGGCTGCCCCTGCACTGCTGCTCATAGCGACTCCTCGTGCTGCTGGAGCACAGAGTACAGAAACTGGTTGTTACTGGGCGGGATGGGATGGGGGAGACCTTGTGTTACTGGAAACGTGTGTCTGGGGGAAGATGTGCCTTTTAAGCCATGTCAGAGGACAGCTCTTGTGGACTCTGTCTCTCCTGGGATGCTTGTGGCAGGCACCAGTGGAACCAGCTCTGCAGGAAGGCAGGAGTGGGGTTGCCAGGAGGAGTTTGGAGCACGCTGTGGAGAGGAAACGGACCTGTGATCCCTCCTGGAAAGAGTCTGGAGCTGAGGGAAAGAGGAGACATGGCTCTTGCCTCCCCAGGGATGGAGCTCAGCTGATCCCAGCTCTGTATGGTTGATGTGTGGGGAGGTGGGAAGCTCCAGTTTGGGAGCTGGAGGAAACCTCCAGCAGCAGCAGCAGTGTGACTTTGGGGACATCACAGCTTTGACCTGGGATTCCTGTGAGGAAGGAGAAGTGTAGCTGCCCCTGGATCAATCTGGAGGTAGATATGGGATGATTCCTGCCTGGTTTTCCTGTACTTCCAGCCTTGCTGAGGCTCCTCTGGTTTCCCTCAGAAGATCTTTTCCCTTCTGGATACCTCTGCTTCCCAGTTGGATATGTAGGATGACACGTTGTCTCGCATCACCTTCCCGCTTCGCTGCGCGGCCGCCTGTTAATTACAACCCATCAATTAGTCCTGGAGGGTCTGAAGCTGGGCAGACAGCAGCTGGACAATGCCATGGATTACATCAGAACCAAGGGAGAGGGAAAAACTGGGGGTTAACACTCCAGGGGAGCCCTAAAAGGAAGCTGGGGAAGGGGTTCTACCCTCCGGGGGCTTCCCTGAGTCAACTCAAGTTGTAATTAACTCCTGTTGCTTCCAGGTTCCAGCTGCTTGGTCCCACCTTCACCAGGGGAATCCCAGGAGGGTATTTATCCAACCAGGCTGGATCCAATCTCTAGATAGACTTGCTTCTCTGCTATAATATTAATGGTTTTTTGGCCCAACTGGCTTATTCCAGCTTCTGAAACAGCTGAGTTGGGGCTTTTTTCTTGGGGTTTTTCTTTTGTTTCCTTGTGGGTTTTATATCAAATATAAATGGAAAAATCTGAGCTGCTTTGTTTGTCTGGGAATGGCAAACCTGTCTTTCAAGTGCTGGAGGAGTGAAACCCCCTGAAGCTAAAGGAATGGAGAGAGGAGTGTGTGATGCTGGAGTGGAAGAACTTCTCCCCAGTGAGGGTGAGGGAGCCCTGGGCCAGGCTGCCCAGGGGGTGTGGAGTCTCCTTCTCTGCAGAGATTCCAGCGCCTGTCCCAGGGACCCTGCTTTGGCAGGGGGTGGGACCCCATGGGCTCTGGAGGCCCCTTCCCACCCCTGTGTTCCTGTGATTCTGAGGACCACCTTGCTGCTGGCCGCGCCGGCACAGATCGGACGCCGCGGTGCTTTCGCCTTGCTGGACAGAACAACGTGGCCCTGGTGGGATCCAGGGGGAAGCTGTGACCTGAAAGCCAAGGTGAAGAGCCTGGAAAACACGTGGTTCAACCCAGATGGGCTTGGAGAGAGCAGAACATCTCCTCTCCTGGGTGGAAGAACGGGATGGGGGGATGTCGGTGCAGAACCACCCCTGTGTTGGTGCCAGGGATTCCCTGTGCACGAGGAGGATTCTCCGGCTGCCAACGGGTGTTGCAGCTTCATCCACACTCAGCCAGGCTGGTCTTGCTCCCAACGCTCTATCTCCTCTCTGCAGCCAAGCAGGGTGTCCCCTCTCCTTTCCTAGGAGCTGCTTAAACCCTGGCTTTAGGCTGAGCCCAGCTTTTTCCATTCCTAGGCAGCAAAGCAGAGCCCCAGCTGGAGACGATTCCAGTGGGTAGAGGAACAAACCCCAGTTTATAGCTCTGTTTGCCCCTGGGGGACTTTTGCCACCGTTTCAGAGTTGGATTCCTTTCTTTTCTTTAATTATTGATCTATATTTTTCCCCCTTAAATCAAGTCCTGGAGGGCAGTGAGCAGCAGAGCCTGCTTCCCAGGATAGGCTGGATCTCCAGGAGTGCTCTGCCTGGGGGGAAGCGCATCGAGCTGATCCAGTTTGTGATGCTGTGTCAGTGAAGATGGGGGGGAAATCTCCTCTTGCTTATTTCTAATCCCAGTTGGCTGATGAAGAGGAGCTGCTTCTCAGCCAGATCCTCAAGTCACACTGCTGAGGTTTAACCTCTGCTCTTCCTCTGGTGCTGAAATCCCTGCCTGCTGGACCGTCAGACTCACCAACCAACCCTTGGCTGAAGGAATACCTGGGTGTTTCTACTAATTTTGGAGGAAAAATGAGCTCTGTCCCCTGGCAGTCGAGGTGCTTTGGAAATTCCCAGGGCTCCCAGCAAAGCTGCAGTCTCCCCTGACCCTGTGGCTGAGTGTTAAAGCTGAAGGGTCCCATTCAGTAAAGAATCTGAAGCTTAATTTCATTTTTATTGAATCTGGCTGAAAGCTCAGGCTCCTCCACAGCCTGGGAAGGATCAAACACCCCTGGTACCTCTTCCCCATAACACTTGGGATTTATTCCTGGCACTGGAGCTGTTGAAGGGGGGGAAGAAGGCGTTTTGAACCCCTTTGGATAGCATTACCTCACCTCCCTGTGAGGCTTTGGTTCCTCCTCTGCTCCATCCTTCCCTCCTACAGCACGTGCTGAAGGATGCTGCCACCATCACTGTCGCTGTCTGTTGGAGCCTGATGTGGTGTTTTACCTGGTGTTTTCCTCTTCTGGGACCTGAACTGGTGTTTCCTGGGTGCTTGGTGTGAAGCTGGAAGGATCGTGGTGATGCTGTGATGCTCAGGGATGTGGTACCACGCTTGGCATGGAGCAGGATGGGGGAAGGACACCCCAAACCCCACTTTGGGGATGGGAGTGGTAGGTCTCTGAGCTTCCTGCTGGGAAGGGGAGGCAGGAGGAGACTGTCTGTCTTGTGTGGGAGAGCTGAGCACAGGTTTCTTCCCCTCTGTGGGCTGGATGGTGGTGATGGAGCCCGGCTGCTGCTGACTCCATCGCGTGGCACGGCTCCTGCTGGATTTGTTCTGGGCTGCAACACTCCCCATGGCCTGTGTGCCTCCAGACAGGGCTCTGCAGCTTCCTTCTGCTCATGGCTGTGCAGAGACAGCCCAGCTCCAAACTGGGAGCCACTTAACACCTCATTCCTTCCCTGTCCCCTTCTGAGTACCGAGACATCCCTCGGTGAAGCTGCTCAGCCCTTAGGGTGGCCCCAGCTCTGCTGTGCTGGCTGTGTGATGTTTTGGGGGGACTTTTCAAGCCATATATTCGGTTTACATATGGATGTGGAGCTCATTTTGTTGGGATGAAGCAGTTTTCCAGCAGGGATGAGCTGAGCACGCTGCAGGGTGGGGACCGCTCCGTGGGGATGCTGCTTCAGCGTGTCCTCCAGCAGACCCTGACATGATGGCAGGTTAGAGGATGCCTGTGCTCCCTCCCCATGCATCAACCTGGGTATCTGGCCTTCTCCCTCCTCCTCCTCACTTTCTTTCATCTCCCAAGAGTCTGCAGTGGAGGAAGCAGCCATGGAGGCCCTTTCATGCCTGAGTTAATTGGAGCTTGGTGCTTTCCCAGCAGCAGGACCCAGACCGCAGCGCTGGGTGCGGTGAAGCTTCTCTCTATCCCATGGTGTCTTAAATAACCCCCCCCACTGCTCAGGGCTCCCAGTTAACCTGGGGTCACTTCTTGGGGCAGGGAAGAGGTTTGGGGGCGGGGTGGAGAGCAGCATTTCACGTGTCTTCCCTGCTTGTTCCTGCTTGTCTCCCTATATTTGGTTGCAGCAGACGTGTGTTTTCCTGCACCCAGACAGGACCATGGAGTAGAAGGAGCCCAGAGGTGCTCCCCCTGCACGCAGCAGCCTCTCTGAGATCATAGAATCAGACTGGTCTGGGTTGGGAGGGACCCCAAGGGTCACAGAGCTCCAACCCCCTGCCACAGGCAGGGCCACCAACCTCCAGGCCTGGGAGGTAGATCGGACCGTGCCAGAGGTTCCCTTGGACTTTATTTTTCCCTTTGCTGTTGCAGTGTGGATTTGCCTTTGGGATTTGCCTTTTTTGGGATTCGCTGCCTCTTGCAGCCCTTTATTATTTTTATTGGTTTTTTTTTTAAGGGATTAAGGGGTTTTTCCAACCCCTGACAAACCCTGGTGATGCTGCGGTGTGACGGCCGCGCTTTGGGAGCTGTGTAATTCCAGAGGGATTGAGAACTGAGCCAGAACAACGTTTTCCTGGTGGAAATTTGGCTCAGTGAAGCTTTATCCCACTGAGTGTCTTAAAACCAGGTTTCTGAGGTTCCACCTGGAGCAGAGGAGTGGAGATCCCTGAGATTCAGCATGTAAAACCAACACATCCCTTCCAGCCGCTGCCTTATGAAGCTGGAGTAGTTACTGGTGGTGTTGAGCTGGACATGTTTTAATTCCTCCTTATTCCCTGGGTGGTTGTTGGCATCCTCAGCCCCACTCTGTGTAGGTAAAGACCTCACCAAGCTGGTCTTTCCTTGGTTTCAGGTGGAGCTCCCTTGGTTTTTGGTTGGGGTTTGTATATTCCTTCTGTTGTAGGTAGTTTCTTATCAGCCTGGGAGCAGAGAGATGGGGTTGGGATGGGCTCTGTGGCTCCTTCCTCTTTTCCCTGCATCTGTTTGCCACAGGGCAATCCTGCACCTGGGTGAGAGGCAGGAGATGGGGGTGGTCCTGTGGGTGGGGATGGTCCTGTATGTGCCTTCGTCTGATGGGAGGGAAGGCTCCTCACCTTCCTCACCCACTTAACAGGGAGACTTCCCCTGAAAGAGCAGGAACAAACCCAAATTGATTGAAGGTAGGGGGGATTTTCTGTGTTTTGGAAGCTTGGGTGCCGTGCTGTCTGTACCAATAGCTGGGGGGGGCTCAAACTCTGCCTCAGGTCCCTTCCTCAAGCAAAATTCGGTGGCACAGGAGGGAGCTGGGCTGCCCTCCTGTCCCTGGATGACTCGAGTATTTACCCCTTTCCCTTTCCAGGGAAGCTCATGGAGCCTTAATGCCTAAACAAGGGAACGTGGCTGCATCCTCAAGGGTTTTGGGGTACCCATTTTGCAGCTCCTCCTGCTCGGGGAGCTTCCCTGCCTGGCTGGTTTGGGATGGGGACTGAAAGCAGGTCACCACACGCGGGTGCGTGGGAGGTCGGTGCTCCCCGCAGGGTGTGGAGAGGAGGAGGGGGGGTGGGGGGAAAGGCTGAGCTCAGACAGCCCCAGGGGAGTGAAGCTGGGTCTAGCTGCAGCTCATTTACTACCCATTTGTGTCCTTAACATCAACCCCTGTCCCACAGGATGGACAGGATGACAGAAGATGCTCTGCGCCTGAACCTCTTGAAGCGGAGCCTGGACCAGGCGGAGGAGCGGGATGACGTCCTGGCCAAGAGGCTGAAGATGGAGGGACACGAGGCCATGGAGCGCCTGAAGATGCTGGCACTGCTGAAGAGGAAAGACCTCTCTGGGATTGAGGTGCCCCACGAGCTCCCTGTCAAACAGGATGGGGTGAAAGTCTATGAGGAGAAGCTGAACGGGAGCCTCAGGCCCCATGGGGATGGCAGGACTGCAGGGAGGCCGGGCAAGGAGAACATTAACGATGAGCCGGTGGATATGAGTGCAAGGAGAAGGTAGGTGCCTCTTCTTTCACCCTGGGGCTCTGCCAGATGGGAGAACCCCAGATCAGAAATGAAACTGATGTTTTGTGCACCTTGTTGGAGTCTTTCTGTGCCTGGGGGAGTCTTCCTGGTGCTTAGGAGGTCTCTTTGGCTCAAGACCTGAGAGTGGAGCCTGCTTTTCCCAGAGAGCTTCTCTGGAAGGTGTTTGGTGCTGTTCCACCCTTGGGTTTGTTTCTGCTGCCCCAGAACCAGATGGGGTTTGGTTCTTCTGCACATTTTGGATTACAGCTTGGGGGGGCTGGCAGAGTGGACCCTGCTGGTGTGTGAGGAGGAGGAGGAGGGCAAGGGCTTCCCCTCCAGCCAGGATTTTTCCTTAGCACCTACAAGAGCAGCAGCAGGAGGCTGGATCTGATGAACTTTGGCAACTCCATGTCTGCAGCCAACCCCTGCAGCTGGGTTTAACTGGGGGGAATGGGAGGGAGAGGTGAGAGCCTGTCCTGTGTGAGCTGCAGCACCAGCACATCCTGCTTCTGGGAGAGAGAGGGAAGCTGAGGATCATGGGTTTGATTTTTGGGCTGAGGAGCAGAACGGGGGAGTCCTGGTTTCAGCAGGTGGAGAGACCTTTCTGGGATGTTTTGGTGGATGAAAGGTGGGATGTGAGCTGGCAGTGCATCCTGGCAGCCCTCCCTGGGCTGCATCCCCAGCAGCAGGACCAGCAGGCCTGGGGGAGGGGGATTCTGTCCCTCAGCTCCACTTTGGGGCACAGAGCTGTGGGAGCCAGTCCCCAGGAGCCCACAGAGGGGATGCAAGGGCTGGATGGAGCCCCTCTGGGTTTAAGTAAAAGAGGGGAGATTCAGGCTGGATGGAGGGAGACTGGTTTTGCCCCTGAGGGTGGTGAGACACTGGAGCAGCTTGGCCAGAGATCTCCATCCCTGGAGATGTTCAAGGACAGGGCTCTGAGCAGCCTGGGCTAGTGGAAGACATCCCTGCTCATGCCAGGGTGTGGGAACTAGATGGGCTTTGAAGGCCCTTTCTCACCCAGAGGGTGGGTGGGACAGTGACAATCCCTCTGCAAAGCTGCAGTATGACCAGGAGGAAGATGCTGGTGTCCCAGCTGGTTGAGTACACCTTTGCCTCTGGATTTGGGGGAAGTCTACCTGCTTTGGGGGGATGCCTGAGGGCAGGGTGAGCCTTCATCATGATGGGGTGTGTGTTGCCAGTGTTCTCAGTTCTCCTTCTCCATGTTCCTGAAGGAACCAGGGTCGTGGTTCAGCAGAACTGGTTGGTTTGTCCTTGGGGACGTGTCATACTGGGGTCGTGGTGTGTCAGTGGTGGGTTTTGGATCACAGCAGGGGGTGCTGCCTGTGCTTTTGGGGGTCTCCCATCCCAACAGGGGCTGGTGAGCAGGTGATGGATGGGGAATTTGAAGGCTCAACACTCCAACCCCCTTCTGGGTGCTGGAGATACCCAGATTCCATCCCTTCAGAGGTGCTTTGTGACCTGTCACACCCTGGCTTGCAGAGCATCAGAGGCAGTGAGCAGACCTGGAAGGGGGGAAACCACCTGGATTCTTTTCCTCCAGGTCAACCTGTGTGTCTTAGATCTTCCCATCACCTCCTGCCTCCTGTTTGGCTCCCATAAAGCCTGAGGATGTGCACGTGCTGAGGCAGAGATGATGCTCTGGGTACCACAGGATGGGGGTTTCCACACTGGTGGGACCATCTGGATGCAAGCAACACCCTTTGTGGGTGCCCAGGGGTTTGCTTGTGTCCTGCTCAGAGCGTGTTGTCAGGGTGTTGCACCTCTCTCAAATCCTCCCCAAAACCCTCCCCTCAACCCCCCTGTGGGTCAGACAGCAGGGGGGATGCTCAGCTGTTTGGCACATGGGTTCAAGCTCTGGAGGAGTTAAATTCTGTGGGAATGATGGTAGCTCTGGGACAGTGATGGTGCAGGAGAGCTGGTGGGTGCTGGGGGGTGGGCTCTGTGCTCAAGGAATCCAGTTAGGTACTGGAATCAGATGGGGATGCTGGAAATGACTGTGATGGAAAAGCCATCAGCCCTACAGAGAGCTCTGAAAAGTCTGCTATGGGATTTGAAATAATGGAGTGGGAAAACCCTCTCTAGGGAGGGAAGGTTTGGGGAGGGGGGCTGATTTCCTTACAGGGTCACTGAGGTGGAGTTTGCTTGGGAATGTGTTCCTCATCATCCCACCTCTGCCAGCAGCAGGGAATACACCAACCCCAGCACACTCAGCGACGCTTGGCTGGGGGCTCTGCTGTCCCCTCTCTGGTTTTGCTTCTTCCCTCCCCCTTCTCCCCCAACAACCACCTCAATGGACTGGAAATAAAACCACTCATGGAAAACAAACCACCAGAAGGACAAACCCACCTCATCCTGCAGCCAGGTCTGATGCTTCCTGACTCCCAAGTGCGCCCGAGGAGCGAGCAAACCTGTGGTGCTCAGTGCTGGATTTACCTTCCATCCCTCTAGTCTGGGAGGTTGGGATGCTCTTCCTGGAACCAAGCACGTCTGGAGGCTTGCAGCAAAAGAAGGGACTTGGTTTTGCCAGGGAAGGGACCTTCCACCAAAGCTGGGATGGTTTGGAACGTGCAGTCTGGAGAGCATCCCGTCCCAACACCCGGCCCTCGCGCTGTTTGTTGGTGTTTCTCCTTGGATGTGGGTTGTTTGCCTGGATATTGTCTCCAGAGGATGCTCCAGGACCTTCTCTGCTCACTGTGATGCTGCTGGGACAGAGCACCAACTCATCCCCAGCTGGAAACCATCTGGTGATCCATGAGACCTCCTCCTGCGCTGGGGAGAGGGGCAGCAGCTGGGGAAGCCCTGGTTTGGACCCCACATTGGTGGGGTGCTGACAGATCAGCCAGAGTGTGAGGCTGTTGATCACCCCAGACCACGTTCACACGATGGTCCTCAGAGAATCCCAGAATCCCAGCCTGGGCTGGGCTGGAAGGGACCCCAAGGGTCACAGAGCTCCAACCCCCTGCCACAGGCAGGGCCACCAACCTCCAGGCCTGGAGCTACACAAGGTTGCCCAGGGCCCCAGCCAACCTGGCCTTGGACACCCCCAGGGATGGATGGGGCACCCACCCCCTCTCTGGGCAGCCCCTTCCAGCCCCTCCCCACTCTCTCTGCACAGAACTTCCCCCCAGTCTCTCCTCTAACCCTTCCCTCCTTTAGCAGAGAGGTTCTCAAGGGCACCCACAAAATAATGCAGCCCCAAAACCCCTTGGGTGTACCCCCACCCCTCCCTGGGAGCCAGCATCCCGCTCTGAGCATCCCCTCCCAACCCACCACCAAACTGGGGAGCTGGGATTCAGCTCTGTGCTCCCTCCTGGGTGCTCAAAGCTAAAAATTTGGGGCTGAGACAATCTGGGGTGCTCCTCATCCCCCAGAGCCTGAGACCCTTGGTCTGTCTGTCTGTCTGGCAGGCAGTCTCTCACCCTGGACTATCCAGGCTCTCCAAGCACCCAGACATCAAATTGGTGATAACGAAGGGCTTTCATCACTGTCCCCTTCCCCTGAGGGATGCCACCCTGAGCAGCATGGTGCTTGGATGCTGCCTGATGACAGCATCGATTTATTTGGGGTTTAATAGCTAGTTTTGGGGGTTAATATCTGGGTTTGGGGGGGGTTCTCCCTCCTTGGTTCCCTTGGCTCTTTGGGTATTTAGTCCCATTTGCCTTTATGACCTTTTCCACACAGATCTGTAGTGGAGATGGGTTTGGAATATTGACAGGCCTGAGCCCCTCTTCCTCCCCAGCACTGCTGTGATCTTTGGGAGCAGGAGCAACACCAGACCAGGGTTACCAACCCCCCTCCTTCCCTCTCATCTCAGCACCTAGCTACGGTTGGGGCTCCCTCGTTAGTCACTGCACAGCTCCTTAGTAACGCCCAACTGGTCCTCTCCCAGATAGGTTTGGCATCAGGTGTTTGCTTCCCTTGGCTTTAACCCAACCCACCTTTCACCCTGGAGAAGAAAACATTCCCAACTGAGTCTTTTCCCCTCCTGGGAGCTGAGGGTGTTCCCAACCCCAGGCCAGCGATCCACAGGCGTGTGGGGAGCAGCACCGAGCCCCACTTCCCCCCCCACCCATACCAAAGCTGGGGGTGGGCAGAGAAGGGTTTCTCCCTCTCCCACCACCTTTGCTGCCTGTCTCTGGGTGGTGTTGCTCAGCCTGTCTGTCTGTCTGTCTTTCCCCTCCCGTTTGTGACGCAGTGACCAGGACAGGGGACGATTAACCCCATCACCAGATATCATCGTCCTCTCCGACAATGAGGCATCCAGCCCCCGTTCCAGCTCTCGTATGGAAGAAAGACTGAAGGCAGCCAACCTTGAAATGTTCAAGGTAAGGCCCTTCTCCTCTCCCCTGCTTTTTTGGGGGGGAGTTTAAGGCACTTTCCAAGCACCGTGGTGACTTCTGGGGTGCACCGATCCAGCTCTGGCATCCCTGGCTATTCCCCACCCTCCAGATTCCTCCTTGCATCAAAGCTCCCTCCTGTTCTCCTGCTTTGGGCTGATGTTCTCCCTCTTTCCAGGGTAAAAGCATAGAGGAGAGACAGCAGCTCATCAAGCAGCTTCGGGATGAGCTACGGCTGGAAGAAGCCAGGCTCGTGCTGCTGAAGAAACTGAGGCAAAGTCAGCTGCAGAAGGAGAACGTGGTACAGAAGGTGAGGCTCTGAGAGGCACCATGTGGGGGCAGGTGGGCTTAGGGGAAGGTGCTTGGCCTTGGAGGTGGCTGTACAAAGACCTGCTCTGCTCTTGCACCTTCCTTTACCCCACATTTGTCCTCCCATGGGCTGTTTCTCATGGGAGCGTGTATGTAGGATGCCCACAGCTCTGCATAGCCAGCACGGTGCCCTCTGAGCCAGCCAGGAACATAAACCTACATGTCCCTGGCCTGTTGGGTGTAGCTCTGGGGTGTAGCTCTGCTGAGGCTTGGTCCATGTTGTGCCTGCCCCTGGTTTCCATGTTGTGCTGATGCAGATCCTCATTCTCTCTCCCTTTAGACTCCAGTTGTCCAGAATGCAGCGTCTATTGTCCAGCCATCTCCTGCTCACGTGGGACAGCAGGGCCTGTCCAAGCTTCCCTCCAGGCCTGGAGCTCAGGGGGTTGAGCCTCAGAACTTGAGGACATTACAGGTGAGCCTCCCCAGCGCCCGTTTCCTGCGCTCTGGTTTCACTTGGGGTCACCCAACGCTGCCCCTTTGCCTCCACCCAGCTGGGAGATTAAATCCCAGGGCTTCTTGGTGCCGTGAGTGGAGGAGTCTGGTGTCCCACCTGAGGGTTCTGGAAGGTTCTCCCTGCTGCTGAGTTCCTTCCCAAAGCTGATCAGCAGAGACCAAGCTGTCTCCATGAGGCTTCGTGCCCCTTGTGGGGGTGCCCTGCTGCTTCAGACGTGGCAGAGCTGTCAGCAGGGAGGCCTGGGGGTTGGTCAGGCCAACAATTCGGGTCATGTGAGGTAGAAGGAGCTGAATTTACACCCAGTGGCCCTGGAAAAATCATCTGCCACTTGGTGACACAAGTTCTGGGGCTGCAGGGAGGCAGCTGCTCGCTTGCCCCTACCCGAAGGTCATCGTGGAGCTGCCTTCTGCAGCGGTGTGGGGTGTCAGAGCAAGAGGGTGACAAAAAACACCACCCAAGGAGGGAACTGGAGTGATTCCCTTTGGGTGAGGGAGAGCAGGGTGCTGCCTTTCCACTCCCTCCCTGGGAGAACGCTCCATCTGGCTGCTCTGGCTGGGGCATCCACGTGGGACAAGGATGGAGAGGTGTGTCCAGTGTGTCCATCTGCCTCTAGCTTTCTCTTGGGTGGGTTTTTTTTGCCCAAAGACTTCTCCTTTCCATCTCCCTGATCGTTTGCTCCCTCCAGTTACCATCTTCTTTGTTTGTGGCATTTGTTTGCTTCTCTATGGCAACGATTCGGGGTCAAGTTCTATTGTTGCTTCGCAGTGGGATCGGGCTGGTGAAGGAAACAGGCTTCAGGAGAAGAGGAAACACATTGTTTGCACACTCTTTGTGAAGCTTTTCTTACTCCTGACAGCAAAGAACCTCCTCTAGAACAAGTCTCCTTCAAAAAAAACCCTATAGAAGGGGGGAGCAGGGGAGGAGGTTGTCAGACAGGAGGTGTTTTAAATTAAAAGGGACCTGGCACCCCCCTTTGGAGCTGTACTGCTGGTGTTCTAGCACAAAGACCTTGTTGGTGTTAGGAGGAGCTCGGGCAGGTCGAGCCCTGGCTCAGCCTTTGTTCCTGCCTTTCTACTCCCCACGTTGTGTTTCCCACTGCCCAGGACTGAGGTTTGTAACATTCCTGCACCAAACACCCGTCTCCCTGCTGCTCCAGACTCTCAGCTCTTTAAACTGAGGGACCCATGTGAATTCTGGCCACCAGCTTCCTTCTTACAGAATCCTAGAATCCCAGCCTGGGCTGGGTTGGGAGGGACCCCAAGGGTCACAGAGCTCCAACCCCCTGCCAGGTTTGGGAGGGACCCCAAGGGTCACAGAGCTCCAACCCCCTGCCACAGGCAGGGCCACCAACCTCCAGGCCTGGAGCTACACAAGGTTGCCCAGGGCCCCAGCCAACCTGGCCTTGGACACCCTCAGGGATGGATGGGGCACCCACCCCCTCTCTGGGCAGCCCCTTCCAGCCCCTCACCACTCTCTCTGCACAGAACTTCCCCCCAATCTCTCCTCTCACCCTTCCCTCCTCCAGCTTCACCCCATCCCCCTTGTCCTGCCAGTCTCTGCCCTTTAACAAGCTGATTCCCCTCCTGTTCCTCTGCTCCCTTCAGGGACTGGCAGGCTGCAGTGAGGTCCCCCCACAGCCTTCTCTTCTCCAGGCTGACCCAGCCCAGCTCCCTCAGCCTCTCTCCAGCCCTCTGAGCATCTCCCTGGCTCCTTCTTCTTTCTCTTTCTTAATTTATATTAAATCCCCTCTTGTTTTTCCCCTTGGATTTTTCCACATCAGTGTGGTTGCTTTAAGCACAGAGATGCACAATGAGAAAATCACCTCCCAGAATATCATCCCAGCTTAGATCCTGGAGCTCCATCCTCTTCCCAGTGAGCTGGCTGGCTCCCCAAGATCTTCAGCTTTTCTCTTTCCTTGGGCACAATTCCAGCTTCTCCACAGAAAACAGGAGTGGGTTAACATGAGACACTCTCCATCTGGGCAAAACAGCCTCGATTATTGAAAATTAAGGGCAATTAGAGGACACAGTTGGGCTTGATGATCTTAAAGGTCTCTTCCAACCTGGTTGTTCCATGATTCCGCGACGACTTGAGCGGCATCTCGCCTTAGGAAGCAGCTTGGAATGGCAGATGAGCAGGAAAACCTCTGTCCTTGTGTTTTTCCCTCTTGATTTGTGTCTCCTTTCCTTTCCCCACAGGGTCACAGTGTCATCAGGTCTGCCACAAACACGACCCTGCCCCATATGCTGATGTCACAGCGTGTGATCGCCCCGAATCCTGCCCAGTTACAAGGGCAGCGGGTTCCTCCTAAACCTGGCCTCATCCGCACTACAACTCCAAGCATGAATCCAGCCATCAACTACCAACCGGTGGGTTTCTCCCGTTATCCATGGGTTTGGGCAGGAAAACCTGGGGGGGGTTAATGAGGAGATAATTAGGAGCCTTGATGAGAGCCGTGGAGGTGCTGGAGCTCAACGTGAAGCTGTGGGGGAGAAGCTGTGCCTGGCTGAAGATGGATCTCCTTGTCCTACGTGGAGGAATGAAGTGATAAATAAGTTTAAAGCTTCCTAGTTGGAGCTGAGAGCTACCAGAGCGCTGGGTTATCAGGATGGGATGGTGACATGGAGACCCCAGTGGTGGGGGATTGACTGGTCTGGGAGTGGGACTGGTTCCTCTTCCTGCAGCAAGCGCTCGCTCGCGTGGGCTTTTCTTCAGCCTCTCCCTGCATCCCAGGAGCCGGGATGCTTAAAGCCATTCCTTTTACTCTTACAAGAGTGGGAAGACTTCCATGGAGAGTGGGAAGACTTCCATGGAGAGTGGGAAGACTTCCATGGAGAGTGGAAAGACTTCCAGGAAGAGTGGAAAGACTTCCATGGAGAGTGGAAAAGGCTTCCATGGAGAGTGGAAAAGGCTTTCATGAAGTGGAAAGACTTCCATGGAGAGTGGAAAGACTTCCAGGAAGACTGGAAACAGGAGAAAGGGCGGAAAAAACCCACCCCAACACTTCCCAGGTGTAGCACTGGTGCTGTGTCAACCATGGAACCATCCCGCTCCACGTCTCCCATGGTCTCTGTTCCTCACCCTGGGCTGTGATGCTTGGCTCAGGATGCTCTGTGGGTGTGTGGGCCCAGCTTAACGACCCTGTTAATTACTTGTAGGGTTTGTTGCTGGTTTTTAAGCTGCTGGATCTGTTGTGGTGAGGATGAGTCGGTAAATGACAGATGTGACCACCCAGAGTCTTGTGGCTGAATGACTGTCCAACCGACCTCAGTACAACCTAAAACACCCCCAGCTACTCTTACAGAGGTGCTGCAAGTTCATTAGCTCTAATTAATCATCTCTATTTCAATCAGTGTGAGTTATGCCCCATCGCTCTGCCCTGGACTGATTGCTTTGGGATGAGCTCGGTTCTCTGTCTTCTCTTGGTCATCCCGATCAGCAGAGTGTTTGTGGCCTTACAAAGAGAACCAGGAGGGAACCAATCCATCTCCCATCTCCTGTTCGTCACCCAGACAACCCCATTTGAATCACCCAGAGGGTTTCTTACTGTTTGGGATTGTTTTCCCCCCCTTTTTCATCTGGGGAAGTGTTGGGACCTGGAGTGAAAGGCTGGTGGCAGCCCTGCCTGGACTGAAATAGGTTGTGGGTTGATGGCTCCTTAGCACAGAAGACTTTGGAAGCCACATCCTTGGGTCAGCAGAAGGGGACCATGTGTCCAGCTGAAGGGAGGATGCTGAAAGAAGCTGCTGGAAATGGAAGAGGAGGGAAGCAGCCCGTTTGCTGTGCCTGTGTGGGAGGGGACAGGCACCATCTGGCAGCGGGGACGCTGCCTGGGCACCCACCACATCAGGGAAGCAGGAGGTGGAGGAGCAGAAACTCCACTGATGGTGAATCACAGCCACTGCCCACGCTCAGTGAGGGTGACCCAAGGTCCCTTCATGCCTGGTGTTCCCTCTCCTGCATGAAGTTTCCTCCACTGAGACAAGTGGAAGCTCCTCTACAGCAGCATCGCTTCATGGTGGAGCCCAACACGAGCTCCAGGCACAGCTCCTCTCTCCCCAAACCTTTTGGGGAACGTTGGGGTTATGAGACAGCCACAGGATGGGCTCCCCTGGTCCCCCCCAGGGCCAAGCTGTAATCAGGGGCTTTCTTAACTCTCTGTCTTAAACCTCTTCCCCCTCCAGCAATCCAGTTCTTCTGTTCCTTGCCAGCGTACGTCGTCTTCAGCCATCTATATGAACCTTGCCTCTCACATCCAGCCCGGCACTGTGAACAGGGTGTCCTCCCCACTGCCCAGCCCCAGTGCTCTGAACGACGCCGCCAACTCCCAGGCAGCAGCCAAGCTCGCCCTGCGCAAGCAGCTGGAGAAGACGCTGCTGGAGATCCCCCCCCCCAAGCCCCCTGCTCCCCTCCTGCATTTCTTGCCCAGCGCAGCCAACAGCGAGTTCATCTACATGGTGGGGCTGGAGGAGGTGGTGCAGAGCGTCATCGACAGCCAAGGTGAGCTTGGTGCTGTGACACGGTGCTCCCCCCTGCCCTTTCCTTCTGGGGGTTGGTTTTGGGAAGCCTGCTCCTCTCAAGGAGGAGAGGGAGAGATGTGTCTGCTCTTAACTTGGGGTCGTGCTCTGCTCCTCCATGCCTTGGAGCGCCCTCAGCCTTCCCCAGGGCATGGAGCTGGCCCTGGACCACCTGTGTCTCTGGTTGGGGAGGGGTCTCCTGGGCCTTCTCCATCCCTGGGAATGAATATTTGGGAGCTGAGATGCCACATCCTCAGAGCTGTGAGCTACTGGTCCCCACAGCACTGAGTTGTCTGTCCCTGGGGTGGGATTTCTCCTGGGATGCTGAGCTCCCTCCCAGTTGGGGGGTTGGATTTTAACACAGCACCATCCTGAACAACCCATTTAGTCCCCATCATTCCCAGTATGAAGAACCATCCCGTTTCCCTCTAACCCCTGCTCCTTCCTGAAGGGAGCAGAGGAACTGGAGGGGAATCAGCTTGTTAAAGGGCAGAGACTGGCAGGACAAGGGGGATGGAGTGAAGCTGGAGGAGGGAAGGGTTAGAGGAGAGACTGGGGGGAAGTTCTGTGCAGAGAGAGTGGTGAGGGGCTGGAAGGGGCTGCCCAGAGAGGGGGTGGGTGCCCCATCCATCCCTGAGGGTGTTGAAGGCCAGGTTGGCTGGGGCCCTGGGCACCCTTGTGTAGCTCCAGGCCTGGAGGTTGGTGGCCCTGCCTGTGGCAGGGGGGTGGAGCTCTGTGACCCTTGGGGTCCCTCCCAGCCCAGCCCAGTCTGGGGTTCCAGGATTCTCTTCATCTCCCAGGGAAAAGCTGTGTGTCCCTCCTGCGTGTGGAGCCCTTCGTCTGCGCCCAGTGTCGCACCGACTTCACCCCTCACTGGAAGCAGGAGAAGAACGGGAAGATCCTGTGTGAGCAGTGCATGACTTCCAACCAGAAGAAGGCTCTGAAGGCCGAGCACACCAACCGGCTCAAGAACGCCTTCGTGAAAGCTTTGCAGCAGGAGCAGGCAAGTACCTGGTCCCACCCCTGAGCCACCTAGAGAACCTGGAGCTTCCAGGCTCTGGGAATCTGAGGTTTGATGGGGTGTCAGGGTTTGATGGAGCACCAAGGTTTGAGTGTCAGGGTTTGAGGGGTGTTAAGGTTTGATGGAGTGTTGGGGTTGGGTGGACATTGGGGTTGGATGGGTGTTGAGGTCTCATGGACATCAGGGTTGTTTGGGGGATCAGGGTTTGGTGGACGTCGGGGTTGGATGGGGTGTCTGGGTTTGCTGGGGCCTTGGGGGTTGCTGGGCATCACACTCCTCTGAGGATGCTTCCTCCTCTTCCTCTCAGGAGATCGAGCAGCGGCTACAGCAGCAGGCGGCCCTGTCCCCCACCGCGGCGCCCGCAGTCTCCAGCGTCAGCAAACAGGAGAACATCATGCGGCACCACACGCTCCGGCAGGTGAGCCACCTCCCTCCTCCCACAGCAACACCACCAGCTCCACATCTCTCCCGTGGTGCCTTCCTCTACCCTCTTTCCTCCTCCTCTTCCTCAGGCTCCGCAGCCCCAGAGCACTCTGCAGCGCGGCATCCCCACCTCGGCCCGCTCCATGCTCTCCAACTTCGCCCAGGCCCCCCAACTCTCCGTGGCTGGCGGTCTCCTCGGCATGCCAGGTACCACCCTCTGGGCTCTGGGGACACAGGGATGATGGGGATGCTCAAACCTCTCCCGGGGGGGATCAGAGTGAGGACGGGCTGGAAGGGGCTGCCCAGAGAGGGGGTGGGTGCCCCATCCCTGGGGGTGTCCAAGGCCAGGTTGGCTGGGGCCCTGGGCAACCTTGTGTAGCTCCAGGCCTGGAGGTTGGTGGCCCTGCCTGTGGCAGGGGGGTGGAGCTCTGTGACCCTTGGGGTCCCTCCCAGCCCAGCCCAGGCTGGGATTCTGTGGTCCCACCCCCTCTCCCAACCTGCTCTTCTCTCTCCAGGGGTTAACATCGCTTACCTGAACGCCGGCATCGGAGGCCACAAAGCGTCGAGCCTGGCGGACCGGCAGCGGGAATACCTCCTGGATATGATCCCGCCCCGCTCCATATCGCAGTCCATCAGCGGGCAGAAATAGCGCCCGGCGACCGTCATTCCCCCTCCCCTCCTCTTTTTTCCTCATCCTTCATCCTTTCCCTCCCCGCTTCTGTCGCATGCAGTGCCTGTCCCGGTGCCTACCGTACACAGGGAAAGAGAAAAACCACACACAGCCCCCCAAAACAAATCAAAGCAGCCAACAAAAAGCCACAAAACCCAACAGAAACCAACAAAAACCCAACAAAAGCCAAGAAAACCCAACAAAACCCCAGCAAAACCCAACAAACCCCAGCAAAACCCAACAAAACCCCAGCAAAACCCAACAAACCCCCAGCAAAACCCAACAAAAGCCAATAAAACCCCAGCAAAACCCAACAGAACCCAACAAAACCCCAGCAAAACCCAACAAAAGCCAATAAAAGCCCAGCAAAAGCCAACAGAAACCAATAAAACCCAACAGAAGCCAATGAAACCCAACAAAACCCCAATTAAACCCAACAAAAGCCCAATGAAACACAACAAAACCCAACAAAAACCCCACAAAACTTAACAAAATTCCACAAATCCCAACTAAAATCCAGAAAACCCAACAAAAGCAACAAAAACCCAACAGAAACCAACAAAACCCAACCAAAAGCCAACAAAACCCAAGGAAACCTAAGAAAAACTCACAAAACCCAACAGAAACCTTCAAAACCCAACCACAAAAAGACCAAAACAAGGGAAAAAAAAAGGACAAAAATCCACCCAGAAGCCAAAATAACCCCCCCAAGAAAGAACCCCCCAAAAACCCAACCAGATCCCAACCACACCCCAATCCAGCTCCAGTGACTCAGTTTCTCTCCAGCTTGGAATTTCTCTGGGCTCCCAGAGCGGTGAAAAGGGGGGA